>VYZS01081142.1:4484-43086 GCA_013400695.1 Neodrepanis coruscans | reverse complement strand
GTCCACAGTCAATTACTGAGCAGCCTTTCCTTTCTTTTCTAGGTGACCAAGGAGAGTCTGTTGGTGTTCCTGGTATTGCTGGAGCAAAAGGAGAACGAGGGGACCCGGGGTTCCCAGGTAAAGTAGCCCTTGATTGCTCATTTCAAGAATACAAAATTCTAGATACTAAACAGGGTGGCATTGCCAAATTTGGATGTTTTTTTAATCTATGAATTTAAATACTTTAACCTTCTCCTGGAAGTGAGATTTGAGGAGTCTGGACTCCAGGTGGAGCACAATCTGTATGATAATGAATATTCTGAGACCAGCTCAATTCTAGTGCTGGGTCCGCTTCACTTCTTGAGGAGGAACTTGGGAACTTGAGCTAGTATTTGGCATCCTGGGGCCCAGGTGATGGCTAAGCTGACACAAGTGCTGCAACCTCAACATACCATGTTTCTTACCCTCTTCACACCCTCCTCCAGTCTGACTTGTGCTGTATGTTTTTATCCTTTTAGGAGAGAGAGGAAGAGAAGGACTCAAGGGTGAACCGGGCTACCCAGGAAACACTGGGGTGAATGGACCCAAAGGCAGCCCAGGAGATCTTGGCCAAGAAGGACCGGCAGGTACTGGATGAGTCCTCTTAAGTTCTGCAGCTCATGGTGTGACTGAAACAACCTCACTGTGATGTTTCCTTAGCCCTGTTTGATCTTTCTCAGCTGAGACTTAAGCAAGAAGTTTGGCAAGAAGATTGGAATTTTCTTTGACATTAGTGTAAGGTGTCACCTTGTCCTGTCAGTCAAATATGGTGAATCTTGCACAATTGAAACCTAAAGGAATTCTACTAATAAATAGGAAAGACAACAGTTAGATACAAAAACTAGCAGCTTCTTCACTGGTCTTTCCTTGCAACACTTCTGTGTCAGTGGATGATGAAGAATGTCATTGCTATGATATATCATATTTGATGGCTCTTTTTTTATGATATGTGATGATAGTAGTGATAGCAAGGAGAGATATGTATCTGGTTTTGCTTTATTTAAATAGTAGTTTATTCATCCATCTTAATAATTAAGTGCCAGAATAGAAGCTCTAAGACAGAGCTGTGAGCTGTTTCAGCCTGGATGTGATGTGTAGTACAGAAATATATTTCTGCTTGCTTTTAGGAATCCCTGGAAATGCTGGGCCAAGGGGAGTCCCTGGGCCACCAGGACCTCCAGGACAGCCAGGATCTGTTGGATTTCCTGGAGCTCGTGGAACAGCAGGACCTAAAGGTATATCTGGAGTCTGTGCAAGGAGAGAGAAGTTGGGTCAGGAAACCAGTATTTCGGCCAAGTTTATGTGGGCAGGCGGGAAGGCAACGCTTCAGTGTGGGCCAGCTGTGCGTGGGAAATCAGCTCCTTCTTGGCAATGTTGTGCAGGCACCAGCTGCTAGAAATGAGCAGAGGAGTGGTTGTAAAGGGAGGGGCACTTGCTTGATTTGAATCACTGATGGGTGTTCATTGAGGGTAAAACTGGTGAGAGCAGTGAGAATAGTTTCCAAGAGGGGCTTGTGTGAAGGAAAACTGTACATACTGTGTTCCCTGGTGTGTCAGGTCTCACTTGTGTTGTATTCTCCATGAAGTATCTTATGTGTTTCCACCTAATTAGATTGTTGGCTTATTTGCTCACTTATGCTTTCCCATTGTCTTCTCAGGGTTTCATGGATTTCCAGGTTTAAATGGTCTGAATGGTTTGCCAGGCACAAAAGGGTCTCCTGGAACACCAGGTAAAGGAAACGTGTAGTAGAAGTGTCACAGTGGGGGAAATGCATACACTGCTCCATCATGAGAGCAGTGTTTCCCGCAAAATTCCCCTATTTCACCCAGTTCTGGATTTAATTATAACCTGAAAAAAGACCTCCAGACACTGAATGTGCATGAGCAAATTCTTCAGTGCCAGTAAGAACAGGATGCAGCCTGTGGAGTTGAAGAGGCTTTTCTGAATTCCATGAAGGACTATGTCATTGCTGGAAAACTGATGGAGTGAAATCATAAAACTCTTCCATTTCTAATGATGTTTGATTTGAGCAAGACAGCACTAAATGCTTGCTTTCAGTTGGGCTTAGTGTCCAAATGTTTCTGTACTGCTTGTCAGAGCCCTCCACTGTATGGAGCTCAAGGAGGACATCAGTAAAATGAGAAGCTGATTTCTTTGATTAGATTGCAGATTCTGTTTTTAGGAAGCTTTTACTAGATTTCTTCATATTTTTGATCATAGGAAATAGAATATGGTTATGTTTTGCAAACAGTGTTTTACTATATGTAATAAGTGGAGAAAGACCTTACTAAAAAGACTTGTTTAGTTACAGCCATCTTGTAAATTAGCACTTAAAATTTGTGGCAGCATTTTTAAATTTAAATTAAGCAATTTTAAAATTTGTTTTATGCGTGAAAACAGTTTTCATGTGTACAAGTCAAACAATACCTGTGTTTTCTTTGTTTAAAACATTCCCTGTCAGAAGGCAATGATTTACAGCATATAGATCCTCTACAACTTTCCCGAGGGAGCTGCTTAGTGTTTACTCATACCAGAGTAATGTGCTGAACATTCCCTGCAGCTTTTCCTGGGAGCCTCTGCCTTGGGACTGTGTGCCCTCTGCAGTAGTCTGTGCCAACTGAGCTCTCTGTTTTGGAGCATGAAGCCCACGAGGTTATTTAAAGACCAGAAGCTTGAGTCTATGTTGTGTCCTCTTGAGAGACACAGTATACAGGCTGGCAGGCAAATCCTGTCACAGGACTGCTGTTTTCCCATTCTTGTGCAAGATCTTGTGGGAAGACCAGAACAGTCATATGCTTCTCTCTCAGCATCTCACAGATTGTTTAAATTCACTCTGCACGACCAGAGTAGCACATGAGGCACTGCTTTTCTTTCAGTTGCTCCACTGAAAACAGCAGAGACAGAAGTAAATGGCTAATTTTTTATTACTACTTAGTTTGTGTAATAATTTTACTGCTATTAGGCAATTTGAAAAGGCTCTCTTATTTTTGTTAACCATATTTAATTAGGTCTGAGTGAACCTGGACTGAAAGGACCTGCAGGTCTCCCAGGTCCAAAAGGGGAAGAAGGTTCTCCAGGCTTGGGTAGAGGAGCTGCAGGATTCCCTGGACCAAAAGGCTCATCAGGAGATATGGGTAAATATTGGTGTTCTGCAAGCAGGATGTATTGCAGCTCAGGTTAATGGGTTGCATGGTCAGCAGAATTAGCAAAGAGAACTCCTGAAGCCTCAAAAGCAGTTAGAAATTTGACAGGTAAATGTTAAATCAGTGATGTTGCTCTATATTTGAGAAACAGTTAGTTGCACAGTTCTTAAAGTGTCTGTACCTCTCCTGAACAGTACCACATGTAGTTTTTCCCCTCATGTAGTGAGATGTCTCTTTATTCTCCTCAATAGCAAGTGTTTCTCAGCCACTATTTCCGTTCATGACTGTGAAGATCCATGATGATCTTTGGGTATACCCTCTCACTTTGTATTTCTTATTCTAGGTCCACCTGGTCCTACAGGCCTGCCTGGCTTGCCAGGAACACCTGGAGCTTCTCTTCCTTCTGATATACGTGGGAGACCTGGAGATGCTGGCCATCCAGGAACTGATGGGAGTTCAGGTATGTGTATAGTTTGAAAGTTTTGTCATGATGTCATTGGTGCCTGTTCAGTACCTCACAGCCTCGTCTGAGAGGCTGAGACTTTTCCCCAGCCAAAGATTTGAAGCCACTGCTCAGATTCAAATTCTGGGCTAATGTGGTTAAAAGAATTGACCAGTTCGAGACCGAAGTGGATATAAGCAGGTGGGGTCTGGTTCCTTTCCTCTGGGAATCTGACACCCTTGGAAACGTAGACAACCAAACAATGACTGTCTTCTAGAAAGACATGATGGGAATATCTCCAGCATTTACTTTGCCCCAGTAGTAGATTTGCTAATTTACTCTGTTATCTCTAGGTTTTCCAGGTCCTCCAGGACCACGAGGGCCCCCGGGCCCAGCTTCTGACCAAGGTGACACAGGCAATCCAGGTTTCCCTGGTGTTCTTGGCTTGCGAGGCATTAAGGGTGATGTGGGACTCACTGGTCCAGTTGGACTCCCTGGAGCATCTGGATTCAAAGGTAATCTTGCCTTGAAAGGATCTGGATGTGGTATGGCAGCAGTCAGCCTGACAGAATGACTGTCAAGTGGTTAGTGTGGCCTCATTCAGGTGTAACAGATGAGTTTTATGTCTAAATCTTCCCTTTTGGCTCATGCAGGTTTTACCTACTGACTCTAAAAGCAGCAAAATGAGGCCTGTTCCAGGTGCTCTTCAGTGTGCCCCTAATGATTTTTTTCTCTATTCTTTTTATTTTTTCCTGAGTAGATGGTGTCCACCTACAATGGTGCTGTGCTTGTCAACTACAGTTACCCCCTTGCAAGGGCTCTCTAGGCAAAGACTGGAGATGCTGTTTCATCCCACCTGTCCTGTATGCTCAGAGGCATTAGGGTGCTGGATTTAGGCCTCCTCAAGGGGCTAAGAGGATTGTAGGAGTTAAGAGATGTTGTTCTGGGCTAAGGCAGGGATCATGTTGCTCTCATTTTGGTCTGTACCAAAGAAGGCTAGAGGGCAGCTGCACACAAGAACTCCAGGAGAAGGTTCCAGAGAAACTCCACAGCTTAAAAGCCAGGAAAGGATAGATAACTACTGCCAGATGAAGAACAGGCTGGCAGATCCCCATCTCTCTGTGCAGTGCTTAGAGATGGATTCCAAACAGAAATGATGTGTTCTTCCCAGACACTGCCCCTGGGTTATCCAAGGAAGGGGAAGAGTACTTTCAATGAAGTGTAATTAGGTGGCAGTAGAAATTCTTGTCTTGAGGTTCTGCAGCCATTCTGGTATCAGAAGAAGCACAGAGTTCCTTAAGGGTTGCCGTCCCCTCCATCTCGGAGCTGAAATGCTGTTCCTGCCATCGGTGTGTTTCACAGAGCCCCACCTGTGGGTCAGAATCAGGAGCCTGTGCTCAGCCCCTGAAATCTTCAGCTGTGTGTCTTTGCAGGTGTAAGAGGTGAGCCTGGCCTTATGGGGATGCCAGGTAAAGATGGGCCTCCTGGTGATCCTGGTTATGCTGGGCTGAAAGGTGAAATGGGTCGTCGAGGTGAGTGCTGGAGGATTTAAAAAGTTTAATTTATTGTACATGGTTTGGTCTGGGGAAGATTTCATAGCCCACTTAATGGGATTATCTGGGAAGCACTTAGTTTCTTAGAGATTGAAGTAAGTTAGAAAGAGCTTGACATACTTTTTACAAGATCCCTAGTGCTGATGTAAAAGATGATTTTAATTTCACATTCTTTTTTTTTGTATCAGGATTAGTGTAAAAAAAATTTTTTTTGAGTATTCACACTGTCATTTGCCCTATGTGCAGGTCTCCCTGGCAGACCAGGGGCTCCAGGAATAACTCCACAGCCAGAAGAAGTCACAGCCCCTGCAGGCTTACCTGGTCTGCCAGGAATTGATGGTGTCCCTGGCTTTGATGGAGACCCTGGATTCCAGGGCCCAGCTGGAAAACCAGGTAAAAAGTACACTTGGATCACCAAAATGTAGCACTCTGTGATGTAGCTGATATGACTCCAGGTCCTAACAGGTGGAGTGGTCATGAAAATGATTCACTACTAAGAATTACTTGAATTGTCATTGAAACCTGAGTCTTAGGTCTCATGTGGCTCCAGGCTAAAATCAGTAGCTTAGCCCAGGTCTCAGTGCTCCATTTTCAGCAGTATGTAATATTCAGCTGCACCTCTTGATCCTTTAATAGACAGTCAGATCAGGTGGAGTCCCTTATGGAGGTGGTTGGTTGTAACCACAGCTGGTGAAGAGTGAGCTCTCAGCGTGGCTGCTGACAACCTATTTCCCTACTGAAATATGATAGCAGGAGAGAAGGCATTAGTATGGGGAAATAATTATACTAATAATTGTATTGTATTTCAGGTACAAAAGGTCTGCCAGGAAGACCTGGTTTGAAAGGACATGATGGCTTACCTGGAACACCTGGCATAGTTGGGGATCCAGGACCTTCAGGTGCCCCAGGACCACAAGGTTTTGAAGGTAATTTTATGATTTGGGGAGCACAGATCAAAAAGATTTCTGTTTGCTTACAGCTTCTGCAGAGACCCTCCCCAACACCCAATTACCTTAGAAAGATAAGGGGATGTCAGTGGTCTTGTGTCTTGTATCTGCAATGAAGGAAATTCAATCTTTAGTGGGAAAGGTTCTGTCACATGTCATTGTTGTTGTCACTGCTGGTGTTTCCCTGCAGTTCTAAACACCTTTTGATTTTAGTGTTTTATGGACATAGGAATAATTTTGAAGATCTGAAAGAGCTATATTCATATTCATAATGATCACAGCTGTGAGGGTTGGATACCAGAGGGAAAGGCACAGTGAGAAAGAGAAGGAATATCATCCTGGAGAGCACTACAGGAAAAATAAATTCATTAGGTTTTAGTTGGTGCTTTGAGATCCTCAGAATTACTGTACTGTAAGGTAAACATTGTTGGGCAAAGAAAGATTAAATGAGGTAGGGAATGGGTGGGTGCTGCTGTGAAATGCTTTTGGAACTGGTAAGTCTATTTATTCATATAACAACAGTGAAAACTTGGGCTCCTTGTTGTGCAAGACTGACATAAACACAATGACAGCAATGCCAAAATGAGGTATAGAACCAGCTGATGTCCACACTGTGTACTAGTAACAGTACCTCCTTTTCTGTCTCCTAGGTGTTGCTGGGAAGCCGGGCTCACTTGGTTTGCCAGGAATGCCTGGTCGGAGTGTGGGTGTTGGATACACTTTAGTGAAGCACAGTCAGTCAGACCAAATCCCACCGTGTCCCATAGGAATGAACAAGCTCTGGGATGGCTACAGCTTGTTGTACGTGGAGGGGCAGGAAAAGTCACACAACCAGGACCTCGGTGAGTTGGCAGAATTCAGGCATGAACAGCACAGGCCAAAATCTTGTTCCAAAGGAGCAATGCTCACTGGTAGTGCAGAGGGCTCTAGTAGAGGTGGTGGCAGCCTGCTTGGGCAGGATCCGTGCTGGAAGCAATGTCACTTGTGCCATCCTCCACCACACGTGATGGAGTGAATTGGAGCATTTGGCAGGTGCCTGGTCTGACCACTTCTCCAATTTTTCCAGGTTTTGCTGGCTCGTGTTTGCCTCGCTTCAGCACCATGCCTTTTATTTACTGCAACATCAATGAAGTGTGCTACTATGCCAGCCGAAATGACAAATCCTACTGGCTCTCCACCACTGCTCCCATCCCCATGATGCCAGTGGACAGTGTCCAGATCCCACAGTACATCAGTCGTTGCTCTGTATGTGAAGCACCTTCCCAGGCTGTGGCTGTGCACAGCCAGGACATCACCATCCCCCAGTGTCCCCTAGGCTGGCGCAGCCTATGGATAGGATACTCATTCCTTATGGTAAGGATGCTACTGCTAATGCAAAGGGAGCTTTAAACATTTCTGTATCTCCTCTTTGATGAGGTCACTGAGACTTTATTCTGTGAGTTATTTACAGGAACCTGGAGCCCTGTTGGGAGCTCAGTGCATTTCTTCTTCATCAGCTGGGGTGCTGTAGCGCTCCGAGTTTGTTCTGTTACCACCTGCCCTGATCAGGTTCTGTGGTAATACTGCTGCCTTAGGTCTGTATTGCCACAGATATTTTTGTTCTTCAAACCTTTAAATGTGGAAACACTAATTAAGCTACAGTATTGACTTAATCCTCTCAGTGGAAAAAGTTTTCCATTGCATTCTCCTAAAAGCTCATTAGTGTAAGATTGTTAGGAAAACATGATGTCAGCATTAATATTTCTAAATTTTCCCAACTTTCAAGTGAAAAGCTGATTTGACATTATACCAGACCTGTATATTCAGCCTAAGTAAGTTCTTTTGTTTCTTGCCTTCTAGGCCTGACTTGAAAGAGCCAAGGTGTGATTTTGGTTGCCTGTTTCACTCCTTTTAGCATCAGAACTGGAGGACTCCTCTGTTTACCTCCCATTCTGCTCCTCTGAGCTCACTTAACTCCATATCTTTATTTCAGCACACTGCAGCTGGGGCAGAAGGTGGAGGTCAGTCCCTTGTCTCACCCGGTTCCTGCCTGGAGGATTTCCGTGCTACTCCGTTCATTGAATGCAACGGTGCTCGGGGGACGTGCCATTACTTTGCAAACAAGTACAGCTTCTGGCTGACCACGGTGGAACAGTCGCAGCAGTTTGTCAGCGCTCCTCCCTCAGAGACTCTGAAAGCGGGACAGCTTCGGACACGGGTCAGCCGCTGCCAGGTGTGCATGAAGAACCTGTAGGAACAGAAAAGCAGTTACATTAATGGTCCTTGTTACCCCAGATTAGACATTGAAGATTGAAGAAGGGTAGATTCATAAACCTGTTTTGTGTGTGTTTGATGGGTGAATCAAGACAGCCAGAATTCTACAAAAATCAAGTGTCAAGTCCAGGAGTTTGACTGCGCACGGAGAAGGGGAAAACCAGCGCTCTGAAACCACTTTTTTAATGAAACATGGTGCTATACCTTTGCTTCAGTGTTTTTTTCCCCCTCATTTATGGCTACCTCAGAAAGTTTCTGTGAGTTCCTTATTCAGACCAGAGAGCAGCTGACACCTCACACCATTCCTCTGTCTGAGGCACATGCCAGTCATCATCCAGAGAGACTTTTCCAAAGCTATGCTTAATTAGTGTCTTTGCAAACAGTATTTGGTCTAGTGTAAGGCAGTGAAGACTCATTCTCCTACGAAACACAGAACTAGCTAAAATTTATGTGTGTTATAGGTGACTTGGAAATGCTATGCATTAATGGTTGATAACTGATTTTCTTATAAATATTCAAGTGTTTTGCTTTATTGTTATAGAGATGGGACATTTTTCCCTCCAGTGGCAGGTAATCAATTTTAATCCAGACTATCCTCCACAGCTGACGTTAAAGAGTATGAAAAATGCAATTTTTGATATGAAGATGACTCCAAAATAACCTCTAGCATTTTTCACAGCTTTCCATTGAAATATATTCCAGGTAAAATGTCGATTTCTGTGCTTATCTCCTTGCAGTCAAATGAAACACAGCCACCAGAGAAGTTTTGCTACTATGAACATGTATTTCCTTTCTGAGGCGGCCTTGGCACACTTTTTTTCTAATTATTCAAGCTGTGTGTGTTTGAAAAGTAGAGCCTTCACTAGATGGCACGCAAGCTTACGCAGACATGGGAGTAAGCAGTTATGAGATGTACATTTTTTACTCCTGCAGTCACAGTGCCTTGTAAACTGCTTCCATTGGCTTTTTTGCTGTTAGTTTAAAAAAATTATATTTCTAGTATATGCACTGTTAACTAGTCATGCTTTTCTTTAGGGCATAATTAAAGAGAAGAGCCACTAATTGGATTGTCCTTGTATATTTTGAGGGAAAGCCATGACAAAGGTGTACCTGTATCTATAATGAATTCATTCAGTTGGACTAAAGTTAACCTCTCCAGAGTAAAGTCTGTCAAATCCTTATCCACTGATATTCCAAGACATTTCAAATGAGTGCCTTGCAATACACTGTCACTTTGGCTCAAAAATCTTCTAAGATAAAATTATTCAGAAAATTATTATTAATTCAAGACTGAGACATTATTTTAAAGTATGATTTCTTTAGGAGGTTCTAGGGCTCAAACTCTATCTAGCAAAGTACTTAAGACCATGCTTGCTTTTAACCAGATTGTATTTTTACCTGTAATGATTATTACATGCATAACACAGTATTATCTTCTAGATGAGGGTCAGAGAGCTCTGCATATTCTGAAGATGAGCAGAGAATTTGTAAAGCACAATGTAGTCTTTCATTTCACTTATTCCTAATTGTGAAAGATCAGCAACTGCTTTGTTTGTATTTTGCATTTTAACACTCCTGAGAGCATCCTTTCCTGCAGGGTACCCAGTCTACTTCTTGGCTGTCCTGGCACAGACAATCATGTTGGATTTACATCCTGGCTTATGCACATACAACTTTAAAACACTTGTGTGCACAAAGCAAAGCTCATGACTTTTGAAAAATCCTGCAGATAATTGGCAAAATTTTGCAGCCACTGGGCTCCTGTGGTGCTAAAAGAAAGGATGTTGGTCAGGTCTTCTATCTGCAGGGACTGGGCTTTAATTTTGAACATGGGCGTATGCAAAGACAATTAGATTATTCCTCAGGATCAGAACCTTACGCATTTTAAATGCCACTGTCTTTACAGAGCTGCTTCTATTGTAGTAACCCAGCTCCACTGCTCTCCCTGTTCAAACTTCTATCCAGTTCCACCAGCCCAGCTTTTCCCACACGTCATTCTCTGTCAGGTGCACAGGGTGAGAATTCCAGTCACCACTCATTCCCATCAGCCTCATTTCCATCAGTCTACTCTGCCTTGAGTCCTTCAGGGGCTCTGCAGGTCCCAGGCCTCCTCTGATAAGCATTACCCCATGGCCAAGGGCAGTGTGGGGAATAAGCATACTTATATACAAACTCCACTGAGGGTTTTTTTAAGTTGTTTTTTCTTTTTTAGCAGTTATTGCTCAAGACTGAGCATTTCAGAGCAAGGGCTCATTTTAATTTTTTGTCAGAAGGGAGGAGAGGGCTGAAATTGCTGTCACAGAAACAAATAAGTTCATATATTAACTAAAAAGTAATGCTTTGTGCAAGAAAAACCACCATGCAGCTAATCCATGGAGAGGGAAAGAAAATTGTATTTTTACTATGTGCAGAGTTTCCAAACCATGGTTAATAAACATTGAAGGCAAACAAGATGAACTGTGACCAGGTTATGACTATTTTCTTGGAAATCACACTGGCCCTGGGTCAAGAAGTGCAAGTGAGAGCAGACAGCATTCAGGATTTCTCTGTTGTCTTTTATTGCTGAAGATGAAACTGTGATTCATGTCCATTACACTATTGTGACAAAGTGACCATAATGGGGACTGTCTGATAGTAAAAAGGAACTGTATAATGGATTAAAAGATCTTTGCCTTTATTCTGAGCTGGTTTTCTTATAGCTTCTAGAGATACTCTGCCTAAGAAACAAAACTGCACCAGCTGTTCTGATAAACCTGAAGAATTAAGGCACTTTTACCAAAAGAGATTTCTTAAAAGGCAACAAGTCAAAATCCAACAATTAAGTAAGTTGCATATGCCTATATATTAAGTTTTAAGATAACCTGGGTTATATTTCGTTCACACAAACAAATTAACAAAATATAGCAGCATACAACCTATGAAAAGCTTAAGAAATTTATTAGATGCACAGATAAAGTGCTGTAACAGAGAAACTTGTGTAAATCTTTTTTAAAATAAATAAGGTACAGTTAAACCACCTTTGACTCACTTAAGCTCCAAAAGAAAGGTCAGCCTAAGTTTTAATGATTGCATTTTAAGGTCAAGGTGAAATATAACTATAACAGTGGTTGTGATCTGTATCAACTATTTGAGTCTCCTGTTCCCCTTGAGGTTTCCCAGGAACAGGAAGGCTATTGCAAAACGTATACGTTAGACATAGTTCCTTTCACAGAAACATTTTTGTAATAAAGTGTGGTTGCTCAAATACATGTTAAAATATTTAACAAGGAAACAATTTTCTCCTGATCCAGTCGATCTTTAAAAACAAGACAATGCATTTTTTCTATGATGCAGCCGACGGGAGGGAGCAGAAGTAAACATCCTCCTTAACTGAAGACTGTTTTGCTTTAAGAACTAAACTATTGCATTATATGAGAGCAAGAAATACCCATTTTGTGTTATCCCTTTCTCCAAACATACAGCCCATTGACAAACTCATTTTTGCCTTAATCTCAGAGGTCCATTTGTCTTCAGGAAAGACACACATTAAAAAGAGATTCCCTTTCAGGGTCTTATAATAAAATCTTTCACTGCCTTTCCATCTGGGAAAGCTCTTTGATGGAAGGAACTGTCACTGTTGGAGTTTTGGATGCTACCAGGTGTTTGTGCTCTGTTATCCATGATTTCAGGCACTTTGGGGCTAACATGGCTGTGTGATTTAAGTCAATGCAATAATATTAGCAGTATGTTCAATACTCAGAAGGGTCACCACAGTTTCCTTCATACACTCAGGATTTCAAATTCTTCTTCCAATTCAAATAGCTTGTCAGTAGATTCAATGAGCTCTGAAAAAAAAAAGGACCAATTCAGAATCTAAAGACATACCTGACTTTCTTTACTCAAACCCCAAACAAATCCCCCACTGTGGCCTTTGAAATAGTTTGTAAGATTTAAAAATGCATTGTGCTAGGAATTCTAAATTGAATGTGGCCTGTTTGGATAACTGGTATTCTGTAAGAATAAGGCACTTAATCATGTAGTGATTACTTGATCCTCGGGAAAGCCCAGTTATTCCACCTGTGATGATTCTGCTGTTTGCCAAGGAGAACAACCCTGCTGCCCAGGGCACTTTGAGCTGGTACCACACCTGCTCCTGTGGTTGTCACTTCTGGCTTGGTTGGAGGTATGAAAGGAGGCCAGTGTGGTGGGTGCTTCTGGACCAGCTCAAACATCCGTAGACTCTGTTGCTTTAGAATTTCCTGAGGACAGAATGCAAAACAAAAAAATCTTGCTTAATTAAAACCATTTTTAATTATGTATGTCTATCAAAGAACAAAGGCTGCATGCAGACAGACAGTGAATACCTGTTATTATGCCTGTCACTATGAATCACTGCTTCACAGATCTCTTTTCCTACTTTAAAACACACCTGGAAGATGAATCTCTTAAATTGTCCTACAGGTTATCAGTATGTTATTATGACCTTTATATCCATACACCTATAATTTTGTTAACATTGAGCAAGCACACACCAAGAACATGGTATTTTCTGCCTTTTAAAAAATGGATCTCTCTGTGTTCAAGTTTTCTGTTGATTAATGGGAACAAAAGACAGATCCATGATCTTAAAAAAAACCAACACATTTTTGAAGATAGGTTTTGATAAGGAGAAACACTGAAGCCAAATTTCATTCCTATCAGGTAAGCTACATCATATCCTCTATTTCAGTTATTTACAAACTGCTTTCAATAGTTTTTTGGTTTTTTTTTTAATAAATGCCTTTGGAGGTTGGTGTTACTTCACGTTCATATTTCTATTGCTTAGTATCCCAACTGCTTGCAGAAATATCCTGAAGTCCAGCAAGCACCTTCTTTTGCCTTAATCTCAGAGGTCCACTTGTCTTCAGGAAAAACACACACTAAAAAGAGGTTCCCACAGTCCCAGCAGGAGCTGGAGGGATTCCACACTGAGAGAATCAGATCTTTTGTAGTGACAGGGACTAACAGTCAGAACACATAATAATATATTATATAAAAATAAATAAGATCAGGAAGCAAACAAATAAATAAATGGCTACAACATGGCAGTTTAACATGTATTTCTCAGTAAATGACTAAGTATCAGCCAGTAACACATTACTGCTAAAAAACAGACAAACCCTGTAAGGGTATATATGTACTTGTTTTCTCACTGCCAGGGCTCAGGCCTGCAAAATGCTGAACAAGCTCCCTCAGAACTCAGCAGTGTCATCTTACCCTGATCCTTAGTGCTGCCTGAGCTGGGGCTCCTTTGGTTTGCAGGCGGGGAATTTCCATTAAAAAAAAAAGTAAACACAGTTTCATACAGAGAAAATAAAGATAGTAGTATTTACCTTTTGTACAAGACTGCACCAGTTATCAAAATCACATTCTTCTTTGCAAAAGAAGCCCTAAGAATAGAATACACAATAGTAGAATTAAAGAATTACAGTATGTCAATGAGTGAAGGAAGCTGTGGTATCTATGTATTGGTTATGTCTGAAATGACAATCATCCAAACCAAAGGATGGGCATCTGATGGCATCAGATTGAACTTCTTCACCTAATTCACAGTATTTCTGTGACCTATACTGGATGACTCCTACAAGTAATTCCATTTACAGATTTGTAAATTATACAAAACAAGATAAACTCAGGTAAGTAACTTCTCCAGAGCAACCATGCATAGACAGTAGTAATAGAACAAGATAAGGAAACCTGATTCAGTTCCTTGCTCTGAGCTTCAAAATACTTCTAGGAAAAGGTAAATGCTGACCAGTGAAGAAAATGAATTGGCTCCCCAAGACATAAGCAGTAAATTCCCTGCTTACCTAAAATTCACATATCCTATGCAGTTAATCTATAAATTACCACATGTTGAATTTTAGATTGTCCTGTGATCTTGACTGTGATCAAGAAAACCTTACTGCCCTTATAAATACACAGAGGCATTGCCTTGAATAAAGTACACGTGTCTATTATTTCCTAACACCTACTAAAGCTACTGAAGGGTCCAAATTCATGATCTTCATTCTATGTGGGGCTTGCTGGCAGTGGAAGCTCTCGTCATCAACTGTCCCATTTTCTTCCAAATCTACAAAACTCTGAGTGGTGTGAGGGTCCAAGTAGATCAGCTCATTGCCTGGAGGGGTAAAATCCACAGGGTGATAATAAGCAAGAGGTTTAATAAATGCTCTACACTTATTCATCTACACTTGTAAGACACAAATTGAATTATCAGCACAGTCCATATCTTGACTTTCTAGCTAGGGAGTCTTTAAGAGAATTGGAAAGTGAGGCACAATAGTTTCCCACAGGGCATTTAGTATAATTTTCCACTGTTACCTTCCAGGGTAGATTTTTTAGGTGTTTTTTTTCTACCTTTGTCACATACTTTATCTCTGTGAGGTCCAGTACATTTTTTTAAGAATCTCAACTGTTGTAATCCCTAACATTCCACAGATCAAAAGGTACAGGATGACCACAAACACAATCTGTAATCCCATTAGGCATTCACTCAGAAATTGGAACAAATAAGTCTTACTAAAATAGCTCAGGTTTTACCAAAGAAAATACCCAAAATGTTATGGATCAAACCAGGGTGAAATCTGAAATCTAGTATCAATTATTGCATTAATTAATAAAGGAAGAAATGGAAGGAGATGAAAGAGATACTGCTAGAGAAAACAATTTATGAAAACTCTGAAACAAACAAATAAAACATGACACCCTTCACTAGAAAGTATTAATCATTAGCAAAAATGCAGTATTTTATCACCAGTGACATCTGACAGCTGTTGAATGCTATCAACTTGTCTTAGGGTGTTGTTCTTGCTTGTATCATTCCTTATTTTTACATCAAGCTTTGCTGCTCCCTTTTGGTTCCTGTAAGGATGGTATCCTACTCTTCCAAGGTAGGTGTCTTCTTTTCCACTCTCATGCCTAAAATGCTTCCCCTTCCCAATGAAAATCCTTCCTTTTTCAGTCATATGGATATTTGGAGTAAGTTTCTTTCTTCCTTACCTAAAAATCCTATAAAATAATAGGCATTATTGGGTTTCCCTCCTAATGCTCCCAAAGACTGTGGCATCTTAAAGCATTCCTAGGAGTTCAAAGAGAGAAAAATGAAATTGAAGTTGATTTGTTTACTGATATAACAGATACCTGAATTTATTTCACATTAACAAACAATTCACTGAAAAGACTCTTACTTTAAATGCATCAATATACACTGGATTTATGTGATTTATCCCTAGCCGGAGAGGTATAATGAGCAGGAGGGGCTTCCAGCCTGTGCAGAATCCTGCTGTGTTCTTGTTTCGGCCAAGAGCACTTCTGTGCAAATGTGCACTGCTGTGGGCAACGCCACTGCTCTGGGGAGGGGACCAGCACATCTTCTCTGGGGAATGAAAACAGAGATCAGTGAATGCAGAGGAACACAGAGCACATCTTCCTCTCAATCATGAATTAAGCTTCTTTTCCAGACAACTTTATAGAGCTCCTGTTTTAACACAAAAGGAGCAGGGCGTGGAAATGTTAACTATTTAGTAGAAGCAATTCTGGCAGACAGAGTATGTGCTGGCACATTCATGAGGCATGAGAGAAATGACAGGAGGATGAAAATTTAGGACTGAAGTTACATTTGCTACTAGCAGTATTAATGCTGTCAACCTTTGCCTGGGCAATGAAAGACAAGAGATGAAGCATTAGAAATTCTTCAGGGAACCCTTCACTTCCAGTGATGATGACTTAAAATAAGCAGAAGTAGGGACTAAAGCAGAACCAGACTGTGGCTAAATACTGCTTGTAAACACCTTTCTTACAATTGAAAATTGGCTCTTTGTTCTTTTAGGATCTTGACCCTGGTTTCTCTTTTGCCTAACAAAAGTTAGGCAAACTCAGTATTACAAGCAATCCTCTGTATTTCTACATACTAAAACTTCATTTCATTGCTGGGGGAGGAGTTTAGGTAGCACAGACCAAACTACACCTTCTCCTCATGTGCACAGCATGTAAGCTGGCCACCAAAAAAGGCCTGTGTTCTGTACTAACTTTAGTATGGTGTACCCAAAACCTGAGTTTGCATTTCCTTTCTGCCTTTTCTTACCCTGGGAACAAGTAGGGATGGACCAGGTACCTTGTTCATATCAGAGAAATAATCACAGAATCATTTAGGCTGGGAAAGACCTTTAAAGACCATCAAGTCCAGCTGTTACCCTAATGCTGCCAGAATGTAGTTTCCCCAGACAGTTAAATTTGCCATGAGTTTGAGCTACTATTTCTTTAATATTTGCTAAGACACTAAATTAATCCTGGAAAAACTTGTTTCACTTACTGATGTCTTCAATGACCACTGTATTGTCCATAGATACATAAACTGCTAATGAATTCCATTCATCAAATAAAGCAAGCTTCCTAGAAAACATGAAGGTAACAATTAACATAAGAGAATTAGGAACCGTGAGGGCAGCTTTTAATTCAGGGCAGTTAGATCGTTCTTGAGTAAAATAAAGTATTTATTTGGAAAAAACATATTTGTTGGGGGTTTAAGTCTCCATGTAATAAAAAGATACTTTGAATATTTAATGTTTAATATATTTAGAAAAAATAAATACTGAGTGGTTCCAGAAAAAGCACACACTGTACCATGTGAAAACTATTTTGTCCTTTTGCCAAATGCAGTGAGAGTAGCAGCTCAACCACATCACTAGGTTAAAACTTTTTATTGCATTTAACAGCCTCTGCAGTGGGATCCTGCCCACGGTGCCTGGCATTGTCTAGAGAAGGAAAGAATTCCTGTGCCAGGTTTTCACGTCACTTTGTGCTTAAAAAGTTCCACTAAACTCAATGGAACTATTTCTGGGCATGTGCAGGCAGCAGACTCAGGGCATTGAAAGCCAGAGCAGCTAAAGATTTTGGCACCTGAAAGTCAGGAGGGCATTAGAGCCCAGGTTTCTGTGCACTTGTGTGACATCCAAAATTCTGAGGAAGGGACCTACACCCTTAGGCTGCACAATCAGTCAACTGTCTAAAATAAGCCAGAAAAACTCGTATGTGAGTGCTCAGCTGTGAAGAATTTTTAAAGGAAAGAAGCTGGAGGCCAGGGCATCCTTTAGCTCCTCTCTCTCTCCACAGCATGTTTCTGCCCCAGAGCTGTAGCAAACTGCATCCAGGACCTGCAGTCCATCCTCCACTTGGGATTTAGCACCTCCACCTATCCCTCAGAAATGGAGCAAAGACAATTCTCCAAGTGTGGCTTCCAGACTAGGAGGGGCTTCCATCAGCCCCAGACAGCACTGCAGCTCAGAGAGCAGGGAATTGCAGTTCAGTTCCCTCCCTGGCCTGGATGGCTTCACTCAGATCCTTCATAGCACCCCTCTGATCTGCATGGTGGCACTCCTGACCCACCAAAGCTGTGCCACTTTGGGGCAAGGAATGCAAATTCCTTACTGGAGGTTGCCATGGTTAGGGCATAGCCAGAGAGCCCTTTCTGCAGGTTTTCCCCAGGCTCCTGGTATATTAGAATTTAGAACTCACACAGTCCTGACTCACTACTTCCCTCTGGGCTACACCATGGACTGCACTGTGCTTGCAATCACATGGCAGAGACATTCCTGACTCAGAGAGGGGCAGGGAGATCATCCCTCGGCACTGCCCCTGGGGCCTCAGCACAGTCTCTGAGCTCAGTGATGTGACTTACTTCAGGACTTGAGCAACTGTATTTGGTCCAAACCATTCTCCAATGGACTTCCCCTCTCCAACACCCATCTGTGCTGTTTTTGTGAGGGAAAACAAACACAGAAAAAGAAGAACACAGAGGGTCTGGTCACAAGATGTGTTAAATAGCATGGCCTACATTTAACATACATTCTAGAGCAACTGCAAATGTATTTAGCAACAACAATTAATTTCTCAAATAATATTTTCTCTATGCTCTTTTCAAATCCTAATGGCTGCCACTTCCCTTACAAAAAATTCTTAAACTGTAATGAGAATTACAACTATGTCCTTAATTACAAATTACAACTATGTCTTAATTACAAAAGACTGTCTTATCTGACTGACTATCAACTCTGGTACCCAAAACTTGTACACTTCATCAAGAGCTAGATTCTAGTACACAGAATTATTTAGATTTCAGTGAATAACATTTCTGAATTATTATACTTCATACCCACTTGCATGCATTTTGATCTATATATTAACATAAACATTGTCTTCAGAATCACCTTCTTAAAATTTTGAATTAACTTACTTCAAAAGAGAAAGTGTCAACACATTAGGAATTTTATTGGACAAGACAGAAGTTGGTGTGTTTTCTTACCCATTTGGTGGATGGAATAACAGCAATCTTTTCTATCTAGAAAGCACCGTAAGATTCTGTGATATTCTTCTGGTTGCTTTTTGTGTTTTTCCCATTGCCAATCTTATAGAAAAAAAAGTTACACAGATAAAACAATAATAATGTTTCCATCGTACTGATCAAATTTCTAGATGGTAGAAAGCCATACAATGAAAGGTTAAGAGACTAATGTACAATCCACCTCTAATATTTATATTTTATTTAGAGATCTTATAAGTCAAATCACTGTCATTTATTATCAAGCTCTCCTTTATCATCACAGGCTAGATTGTGAAAACTGGGAAATTAAAATAAAAATGTCAACTGCAAGTATATCCTGAGTGATCACTGCTTGAAATGGATAGTTGTTGTTCTATGTGAGCTTTCAAGACTGTTTAAAACAATCTGCTCTGTTTGGACTTGGTTAGATTTGTTAGCATCTGTGGGATAGTAAGATCCACAAAGCAAAGTCCGACCACAATGCTGACCCTCTCCCACAGCAAAATCCAAGCCATGGCTTTGCCATGTAAGTTTCTGCCTCTAATGTGAGGTGGTTACCTCAGGTTTACTGACAGAGAAGCCCACCCACAGGGCTGATGCTATCAAGTAGATACATACTGCAAATTCTAGTTTTCCACGGGTAATCTGTACCTTTGCTTATTCCTTCAGTTAAATCCTTGCACTTCCATTCTGTGGATTCAGTAATTTATATGGATAGATCCTTCTGTGGATTCAGTTATAGAACTGGATAAATCCACAAATCATGCTGTCCTAGAACCCACGGCACAACAGCAAAAGGATCAGAGACATGACCCTAATAATTTGATAAAGGAGCTACTCACAGAGCAGACCTGTGACATCCCCTGTGTCCCTGGGACGTGAGGTGTTGGCACAGAGTTCAGAGCAGGGACTAGAGGGGTCTGCTGTGGGGTTTGAACTCAGGCTGGTGATGGGTTAGTGGTTTGTGAAGTGCTTGGTGTGGTGTCTATCACCATGTTACTGCCCACACAGTCCCTGTGTGCCAAAATTTGGCGGCAATGAAGAGGAGGAAGAACTCAAGACCCGTGGCAGCAAGTTTTCCTTTGGGTTCAACTTGGGTATTCCACAAAAAGATTTATAAAATAATAACAGTGTGAATAACAGAGTCCTCCCTCCATTCCTATTTGCTTACAGTTGGCACGATTTCACCCTGTCAGACAAGAACAGTTCACTAATAACTCCCATCAGGAGTTAAAGTCAAAAGAAGTTTCATTACTAAATTTAAGCGTTATGCTTTTATGGAAAACTACAACAAAAATTAAACAATCTCCAAGCAACACAAAAGTCCCCTCAGCAACAGCACTCACCTCTTCCTAAATGCCTGCAGACCAGTGCCTGTGCCAGCATCATCTGCCCGCAGCGCAGCATGCAGCCCCAGCCCGCGTCCGACGAGGGGCCCGTGCCCCCTGCAAAGAGTCCTGACAGTCAGCACAGCCTCCACCCCGAGGGCACCCTCACACAGCACTGCAGTCACACCTCCAACAACTCTCCCAGGGACTAAAGGCACTGAGCAAGCTCTTGTCTTTCCACAGTGCTGGTGTAACTTGACTGCTTGCCCTAACAAATGTGAAGGCCTGATTATATACAGGCACAAGCAAAAGCTTGTTTTAATAGCTTTTGTTTGTATTTACAGTTAATATTATGTTCAAAATGTTCTAATACTGTAAAAATACTTTTTAAGTCTCTAACATCATTAGTAGTCCTGCTAATCCCTAAGCAGGCAGCTGGACTGCTGCATACTCACCAATAGGAGAAAACTTTCTTCTGTACGTAAACCAGAGACGAGCACTTACATCCAACAATAACTTAGATTTGTCTGGAATAATTGAACGAAGAAAGAAATTATTAAAACAGACATTTGAAACTGAAAAATTCCAATTTTCCCTGTAGAGTCAATAGATAGAGTGTGTGGAAGGCTCCTGTTAAGCTTTTATATAGAAGACCCTCAATACTTGAAATATTTTTAGCAGTTGAAACACAGAGAGCTTTTGAAGACTGATAATTAAAGTTAACTTATTAAAGATGAAATAATTATTAGCCAATGAAGTTTTACAAGGTGTTTGGAATGACCATGCCCAGCCTGAATGAACCAGCTCTGGAGAACTATGTCCTCAGGAAAGAACTGGTAAAGCAAGTTAAGAAAGATGAATAACTTGTACATGGAATTATGCACTAAACCAAAACCAATATAAAGCCATTTTAAGAAAAGGTTAACAACATTAAATTTAATTAAATATATATTTTGATTGTTTAGACACATGCACTTAGAGAATTCTCCCCAAGACTCTGAAGAATGCTTAAGAATCTTATTTGCTCCTTTTCCCTGAGCTGTGGCTCAGACTGTCTGGCCTCCCCCAAGGATCCTTCAGCTGCCCAAGGCCACACGTGGCTCCCCCGAGCTGTCCTGGACACCAGGCTTGCTTTGGGGGACACTGCCTTTGACATGTTGCACAGGAGGATGTCCTTGTGTTCCCCCAAGGAGCAAAGCTCATTTCCAAAACCTTCTTTTTATATAAATACAAAGCTTTGTCATAACTTTCAGGTCACGCATTTATTTTCACCAAAATACAGCACACGCCATAGATTAACTTATTGTTCTTTTGAAGGATCACTTTAGTTGCAAGTAACATGCTGCAGAGAGCAGGAAATTACATGGGAAAATAACATTAGTAATGCTGAACATTTCCCCAAAACTATTTATTGATCTATTCCTGAGGCACATGATGTTGGAAGTAACCAGGCTCACACTTGAGCCTTTGCATGAATTTCAGCTGGGAGCACATCGGCTTTGGTTCTGGTTTCTGCACAGGAGGAATTCCACTGCTCACAGCTGGTGTCTTGTTGATGAAAAGGAATAAAACTTCTCTCATGAGACTTTCAGGGAACATCAGGAAATCTGGAGTTGTTGCATGTGAATCTATGAATGCTCTGCAGATGTTACAGAGAATTTAATTCCAAATACCTGTGTTTAGGTGGTGTTGCCTTCCCAGAATCCACACTGGCTCATCAGTTTCTGGAAATTCTTCTAAGTAGTCTGACAAAAGAGTGATCTGATTTTCATACCTAGATAAAACTGAACAGAAATACACAAAACTCAAGCTCTATTTTATCCCTTTGTTCTTTTATGCCCAAATTGCAGCTTTCAGGCTGAACTTGTTGCAGCAAGTCTTTGCAGCCTTTGGAGCTTCTGACCCAGCTGCTTTTAGTTTCTTTGCTTTAAAAGCAGTTGTGACACTGCCTTGGTTTTTATTTTGATCCTCAGCAAGTGCTGAGGGAAAAGCAGGACCAACACCCTGATCATCAGCAGTCTGGCTGAGTCAGGAGGAGAAGTTCAGGACAACTGCAGGGAGAGTGGGATTTGATTCAAGATAATGAGGGAAGGCAAAATCCAATGCAGGCACCACAGCCTGATCTGAAATGTACAAAAAAATCCAAACCAGAGCGATTACACCCTCGTGCTTAATGGGAAGCATGTGAAAAGTGTTAGCAAGTCTGGGCTTCACTTTCCCAGCTGGAGATTTGACACACTTGGGAGGCGGGGGGGGGAGGGAAAGATATATTAATGTTATTATTCAGCCCTGGATATATTTAGTGTAGAATAACAAATGATATCCAACGCTACTAAAAGAAGGCAGTTCAACTATTTTCTGGATCACTAAAGTGGTGCTTTTTGGAGGACTGAAACAAACCCACAAGTGTAAAAACAAACGTAAAGTCTTTTCTTTTGGATAGTAATCTTAAGGAATACACATACTGCCAAAAAATATCATACTTTGATAGCGAAAACAAACAAAATTCTCTTTACTCTTCGAGTAAAATACCCAGCGAAAAGAACGAAACATCAGAAGCTAAATATATAAAAAGATAAGATTCCTTGTAAAAAAATACACATTCCAGCGACCCAACCAGAGCTGCACCAGCCCCCGGCTGCCCCGACCCCCTTGGAGCAGCGGCACAGCCCCGGCCCGGGCTCAGCTCAGCACAACCCCGAGGGAGAAGCCGCAGCTGCCCTGGAGGGCAAAGCGCCCGGGCTGGGTCCAGGCACTGAAGATATTCCAGTCCCTCGCAATCCCAGAGCGAACCCCCGCTCTGCCCCCGCCGCCGTTCGGACACTCGGACCCCGGCAAGGCACCGCTGGGGTCCCCTTTCCCTCCCCTCCGGCCGGGCACCCCCCGAGCCCCTCAGAGGCCCCTCAGGGCGGATCGCACCGCGCCGCCCCCGGCCCTCAGCCCACGGGCTCCGCCCGCCGCCAGCGGCCCCGCTGAACCCCCGGCCCGGCCCGCGCCCCTCACCGGCCTCCATCCTCCCGCTGTCACCGTCACCATCCTCCTCCTCCTCCTCCTCCTCCTCCTCCTCGCCCCGACACGGAGGCACCGCACGGCCGCGCCGCGGGGCGCCCTGGGAGCTGCAGTCCCTCCGCCCGCCCGCAGCGCACCGCCCCCCGCCCACGGGACTACAAACCCCAGCAGCCCTCGCGGCCCGAGGGGCCGGTCAGAGAGCAGGGGATAAGCACGATTGGCTGGCCTGTCCCCTGCTCGGTTCTGATTGGCAGTATACCCGGAGGCCCCGCCCCTCGGGCGCGGGAGGGGGCGGGGCGCGGGGGGCAGCATGGAGGGCGCGGTGTCGGACGTGCCCGTGTGTAACCTCGCCTTCACCGGGCGCCTCGAGGAGCTGCGGGCGCTGCTGCTCCGCGACAGGGCCCAGGCCACCCGCGCCGACCAGGTCAGCGGGATGCGGGTCCCGGGAGGGCTGGGGGGGGGGCGGCTCCTGCCCGCGGGGCGGCTCCTACCCGCGTCCCTGCCCTCGCTCCCCGCTGCCCCGCGTCTCTCACGCCGCCCTCCCGCTCTCCCTCCCGCAGGATCACCGCACCGCTCTGCACTGGGCCTGCTCGGCGGGACACACCGATGTCGCCGACTTCCTGCTCGGGCTCGGCGTGCCCGTGAACGATAAGGACGATGTGAGTGTGGCGGCCCGGCGGGGCCCGTTCGGGGCCGCAGGTTGTGCCGGGGCCCCTTTGCTGTCCCAGCTTCGGCTCCCGGGGCCGCTGGAGCTGCTCCCCTTCCTCCTTCCCGTCCTTGTCGCTCTGCTCCCGTCAGGTGCCCCCGGCGCGGCGTGTGAGCGCTGGGAGGGCAAGGCGAAGTATTTCATCGCTCATGTGGAAAGGGGTGTAAGGGGGAGACTTAATTAATCCCGCTTATTGACAAGGAATTTCAGAAGAAGCCTTCTTATGGAAGGAACTGCAAAACCGGGGGTGTTTGTCTGGGTCACTGTTGGGGTTTTCAAGTTAATATTTATGTCGGTGTGATCCTCTCAAATATGTTGTTCCAAATTGTGAGGTGCCCTGAAGATTTCTCATATTGGGGAAGACCATGTAGGAAATGTTTCATCAGTTTAGAGAGTAGGATACAGGAAAGACTGAAGACATTTTTGTACACCCTCTTCTACCATTCTTACTTGTTCTTAAAGAAGCACTGTTGTGTATTCTGTGGACACAAACTGTCCTGAAAAGATACCAGACATAACTGCAAAGCAGAAGTGACCTGTCATTTATCTGGCAGCTTTTGTCAGGTACTGAGTGCAGGCGTGTGAGG
Organism: Neodrepanis coruscans; assembly: GCA_013400695.1. Lineage (NCBI taxonomy): Eukaryota > Metazoa > Chordata > Aves > Passeriformes > Philepittidae > Neodrepanis > Neodrepanis coruscans. The sequence goes on along the minus strand of VYZS01081142.1, from coordinate 18,761 downwards.
GGACATGAGCCTTCTCTCTCTGGTGATAACCAATAATGCTCAGCTTTACAGTTATAAGAACATGTGCAATATGAGTAGCCAGGTTTGGCTTATGCATTGTCACGACTCTTTAGCTGGAACTCATGGTTTGAATGCTGTGGTTTTCCTCTCTCTGCAGGCTGGTTGGTCTCCCTTACACATTGCTGCCTCTGCAGGCCGGGATGACATTGTGAAAGCCCTCATTGCTAAGGGTGCTCATGTCAATGCTGTCAATCAGAATGGCTGCACACCCCTGCATTATGCAGCCTCCAAAAATAAGCAGGAGGTATGTTTACCTGGGCTCCTGGAGGTGGTGGTGCTCCTGGAAGAAGAGTTTGATCCTATTAACTTCACATCCTCCTCCCCCACTCCTTTCTCTTCCTGCACACTCAGATTGCCATCATGCTTTTGGAGAACGGAGCCAATCCAGATGCAACAGATCATTTTGAATCCACCCCATTGCACAGAGCAGCAGCCAAAGGAAACCTGAAAATGGTGCAGATCCTTGTGCAGCACAATGCCAATGTGGATATGAAGGACTCTGAAGGAAATACTCCTCTGTAAGTAATTTTTTATTTTTATTTTTGCTTAAAATAGAGGAATCTATATGAATTTTTTTAATGTTGCTTCAAAGTACTCCCTTGCTTCACATCCTTGTGCAATTAAAAAGTATTTTAGAAAATCATACTTAGTATTTTTCTTAAGTGTGTCTCTTCATGCATACTTTAATTTGTGTTACTACATCTACTTAAACAGTCTAGAGTACCTTTTGTAATAATTTGGAATATGTTTGATTGCTACTAGAGAAAGTGAGTTAATGACATCAAAGTCAGAGAAAACTGGTCTTGCAGGCTGGACTACTCTGTCCTGCCAAGCAAGAAGTCATTTTAGATACTTTTTCTTCACCTCTGAGGAAAATAAGTTGCAATTCAAGTACAATCAGCCCAGTGTTTGATATTATCTTTGTGATCAATTTGAATCTGTAAGGGTAAAATCTAAGCTGCTTTGAACTTGGTGACAAAACTCTGCCTTGTTTACAGTGGAATCAAGATTTTGCTGTGGATAAAATCAAGCAGTATGTTTTAGCTGTGCATAAACCCCAGTATGGCCCTGGAATGCATAGTTATTCTCAGGGTACTGTGCAAAAGGCAAAAATGAGTTTATTGCATTTGCAGTAACTCGTTCCTTCAGATTGTTTTTTAGCAACAGACAATTTTTTTATCACTTTTTGTTCAAATGGAGATTGTAATTTTCCATTTTCACTGTGGATTATGTTCTCCTTTGCTTTGCTGACTGCAGAGCCAAGTCCTAACCCAAAGAACTGTTTTAACATTGCAAGGACAACAACAGGAGGAATGTTCTTGAGTGACTGGACAGCAAGCTTTGGAATCTTTGTAGGTTGTTGGTTGCTTGTGATTTTGTTGTTCTAGGATTTATCTCCCCCCAACATTCACACTGTCATTTTGACATGGTCTAATTATTGCTTCTCATAAGCTTGGACTGTTTAATAGTGGCTGTGGGTTTCTTGTTCTCACTGCAGTCATTTAGCCTGCGATGAAGAGAGAGTGGAGGAGGCAAAGCTGCTGGTGTCTCACGGGGCAAGTATTCACATTGAGAATAAAGAAGAGCTGACCCCACTGAAAGTGGCAAAGGGTGGCCTGGGAGCAATACTTAAAAGAATGGTGGAGGGCTAGTGGGGGCTTCCCACTTGGGCCTCTTTCCCTGTTGCACTTATATTTAAGACTGCAAACTTCATATTTTGATAGTTTGACCAGGATGTTGTGTCTGGGTATCAGCATGGTAATAAAATGTTTTTATTGAAGCTTTCCTTCAAGTGCAGTGCCAAAACAACTGTTTGTACTTCCTGTGAATTAAATAGTTCACTGAGTTTTTAAAGTGTTTTTCAATATCTTGAAGTTTTCTTTCAGTTTACAGTACCAAATGTACAAATGTGGTCATTTCTTCTGCTTCAGATCCTTGTTTAGAATTATTTTGTTCAAGAAACAGGACCAAAAATGCTTTAACAGTTTAAAGCTAATTTTATTTTGGAAGTTTGTTCTAGAGTCTTTGTTTTTTCCCTAAGGCTTTGTGATTTGTGTGTGGGATTTTATTTAGTTTTTGTGGGTGCTGAATCTCCCTTTGTAGAGTGCAGTTTGCTCTGTTACTTGGATAAATGTATCCATTTTTGTTACTCTTGGTCTATTCAAGTGAGATCTGAGTGTCTAAAGCTTGTTTTGTTGTACTGATTGTTATCCTGTTTCTCTGGATCTTTAAATACGTGTATTTGAAGAAGTGCACTGGTTTGCTAACAGAATGCAGTAGCAATTTCAGGGTTACCTCTGCAAATACAGTGTTTTATAATGGATGGCTCTACATAATTCTCTGGGATGTACTTCAAATTTAATGTTTTTTTCCTGTTGCTCCTTTTGTAATTTTCTTTTTCTGTTCTGTGACTCCCATATGCAGCACTGACACTTGCAGTTTACCATCTTGTTTTGTAACAGAAGCCTGGTTTAATCTCTATTTACTCATAGCAAATCCTGATATTAAGTTATTAGAAGGCAGAGCTAATGAGAGAGAGTCTGCAAAGTGACCTGTCCTGATGTTGGTAAGAGCACTTTTGACACCAGTGAGTAGATTTGTCCTTGAACAAATAATGCTGATGAAATTCTGTGAAATAAAGAACTTTCCTAAACTGCAGTCTTTGGTATTATAAAATTTTATTAAACATATATGTAACAAAACCAGTATTTTCTAAATAGCTTGTACACTTCGGATGTGAACAACAAGTGTGATGACATCCTGCCATCCATTACACAGTACAGGAATGCAATGCTTTTGATCTTCAGCCTCAAGGAAAGGTTGAAATGCAAGCTGACAGTTTCTAAAGTTTGACTTGTAGAGATAAGGTAATGCAGTTTGTTTTGATAAGCAAGACAGAAACTTACAACCAAACAAGTATGTTCACCTATGACTTTAAATGTATCTTAGGACACAAAATGCAGGTTAAATTTCATTAAGGAGGCACATTGAGAGCAGGAGGGATAACTTGCCTGTACAGTGAGCTCTGGCCATGCAGACCTTGATAGAAAGAGAAACCTGACTGAGTAAATGTTTCTTGTATATTGCACAAGCAAGGCTGAAAATCTGATCTGAGAAGAGCTGAAATTAAGAGTTCTGTGTTCATCCTTGATCTTTGTGTAGCAAAAAAACCCTGCCACAGCTCTGTAGCTTTGTTACATACATTTCCCTAGGAGGGTGTGGCTTGAATGTTGGCTTAATATCTGTTCTCCATATTAATGAGCCCTATTCCCTCAGGATAAGATAAATGGGCCATGCAGCAAAGGCTGTTGAAACATCTAAAGCAAATTTTGAAAAAATGTTTCTGCATGGCTCTGCAGGGTTTTAGAGTTACACACTGTGGATCAATATCTAGTTTGACTTGTCCTTTGCCCAGAGCATCAGTGGAAAGCTGTTAACTGTGCCCCATTCTTTCTAATAGACTTCTATGAATTTCATAATGAGAACAAACATCTGCCAAAAGGCTTACAGAAACACCTTGATATAATAAGAAACTCCAAATTAATGTTTTCCTTATCTTCTGCAACAACCTGTTTGGTTTCTTATTTAATTGCCTTTTTGTTTTTAATACTATGTATTACACACTGGTGGTGAAAGGAATCATTAGTCAAAACTTGTGTTGAATTGTTCTTTTGTTTTAAAACATTAACGTAACTCGAGCAATTTCTGCTCTTTGAACAAATATAAAACCTGTGATGTTCTAGAAAGATTGTATTAGCTGTACAAGGTAATTACAACTTCACCTGCATAAGCTCCTATCTTACTGTAGGAAGTTGTGTAAGGAATACCAGATAAATTTGTGTAGGTGAGATTAAGGAAAGATTAGAAAAAATATGGTAATGATCACATAATACAGTCTCCAGTCATGATAGTGCTGTTGCAGAGATGTGGAAGTTGGAAAAGTGTTGCAGTAAGAAAAATGTGACTAAGTCCCATATATACAGGAGATAGAAGAACTAATGCAACTATAGCAGTGACATGAAGACAGTTGTTTATATTTTCCCATGAAGGACAAGAGCAAAAGAATGCTTAAGAATATCAGATAAGAAATGATTTAAAATTATTGCTGCTGCCAGCCGAGTAATGGGCTCTCTCAGACCAGTAATTGATTTGAATTGCAGCAGGGGGAAACACCTTTGGTAAGAAATAGCACCCAAACAGGAGTAGGTAATTGCTCTCTTGCTGTTTCTGAGTGTGCTTCATGTCATCATTCTGCATGTTTACACAACTTTGGGTGTCAATATCAGACATTTCCAGTAAACTGCTCAACCTAGATTGAAGGATGTGATTACAAATTTTGCTTGGCACAGTTGCCACAAGAGTCAACAAGAGCTGCCTGATTAAGGAGACTTCTGTACAAATCATGACTTAAGGTTTACCCTGGATATTTAGGGCAGAGAGCAGTCTGAGGACCCATGTGTAGAATACAGCAATGTTAGTTTTAACAAGGGTTTGACCCTCACAGTCTGACACAAGCAATTTTTAGCTAAAATAATATAAGAAAATTTTAAATGCTCTTTTACTCTGGAATGAAGCTAAACTATGACACACAAAGATAAATATTTGAAAGCCAGAAAACTATGTGGAAAGGGTAATGAATACAGTTATACATAAAGATCCCAAATGAATCTTAGTAGGACCTCATGCCTTACATCTTATTTAAGTGTTGCTATGTTTTTTCGCCTTTTTTTTTAACTTCCCCCCCTTTTTTATTCTTTTTAGTTTGGGGTTTTTATTGGGTTTTTTTTTGTTTGTCCTAACTTTCTTGATAAATATCTTTAGAGCTGTAGGCACTGAACCTGAACCTTTTATATCAAGAATTTTAACAATGTATGTTTTATATATCTAATGTTTACAGGCTAGGAACAGTCACCAAAGGGTTTATGCATGTTAGGTCCTACAGAAGACTTATGTGCCAAAAAGTTCCAGATCCCTGAGCAAGATACACTTTTCTGCAATGCATGAGACAGTGCATGAGGACCTGCCTCATGTAGTTCAGATGGGAGCTGCTGGGGCTGTGTTCACATGAGCCCCATGGTCTGTGGAAAGTATCTTTGAAAAAACCTTATTGAAAAACTGAGTTTGTTTAAGCTTAGAAATGAGGCCCAGAGAGAAGAGGTGTCTAAGGATCAAGGTATGTGTGGTTCAATTCCTTTTCTCCTTCCAAGAGAGTGCTCATTACTCAACTGCTTTCACCTATAGAAAACAGGCTGTTACACTGGGCTAAGGAGACCAGGGGAAAAGTAGCATGAGTTTGTTGCTCAGTAGGTAGAATGATTGCCTGGAAATAGAGTTAAATCATCTCAGGCAGAGAAAGCAATTGAAACTCGTGTGCTGTGTAGTAGGCAGTATCACTTCTAAGTTTTGAAAGCATCTGTATGTCATGAGGAATCTGATGGTGTGCATGCATATTGAAACAAGCCTCTCAAGGGATTTAGATTCCCAGCTCCTGTTCTATGGAAAACAGTCACTTGATGTCTGAACTGGGTATACCAGAATGCCAGTTCCATTAAACTGAAAACTGGAACTGCTGAAGCACCCAACTCTGGAATGCTGGTGCCTTGAGAACTTTGAGCCAAGAAGGTCACTGTTAACAAAACGTATTCCATGTCAGGCAGCAACAAGGTAAAAGTTTCCTGGATCTTTTCTTTTGGTTTGTATTGTTTTAGTGGAATTCAGACATACAAGGTTTCATTATCTCAGGTCTTCCCATCTGTTTTTGCATTCTGATGACATTGATGTAACTTCTTTTTACTTCTGACATGTGAAATCAGTTCCTTTAAACACTGCAATGTGTTGGCCATGATGATTGTTCTTGGTGCACAGGGAACAGGTTGGCCAAGACTGTTTCTGGAGGAGACTTCTGTTCAGAACTCTGGATACACACAGCATTACTGGTAGCTGAGTGGAAAGCTCTTATTTTGCCAATTTCCTAATTAGTTTTGTGGAATAGGTTGGAAAAATGTGGATGACAGTCTTTTTATACTTACTTTTTGTACAGTTTACTTACTTACTTTTTGTACAGTTATAACTAGATAATAAATCTGGTTAACTTTTAAGGCCAAATCTCCTACTATTCACATGCAACAGACCCTTTTCAATCTTCAGTCCAGTGGTTCACAATGCAAATGTCCATTTAAGTTTTCAGTCATGCCTCAATGTTAATTCAACGACAGCATTTTTTGTATAAAGGGGTCCAAAGCTAACAAGGAAAACTATTAAAACTCTAGGCTGTTTCTTCTTTTTCCTCTTCTTGCTTCTCATAATTTTCAGGTGTTGCAGGGGCTGTTGTTTCATTAACACTGGGATATTCAAGTGTGGCATTGCTGGATGGAACTGTGGTTGCCGGAATATTTTCTTCATTAGGTACCTGAACATAGTCTGCATTGGATTGTTTCTGGGCCATTTCTCTGCAGGAAGACAGGATTAGGATTATGATTTCACATGTTGAAATCCCATGTACACTTGAGTCTCTCAAAAGAATGAACCTTTGCTGTCTAAACAGTGACCTCCATATTATTATGACTGTTCAAAAATCGTGTAAAAAGGTTACAACATCCCTGCTACTGAGACAGAGAGACAGAATATTAGCTAGTAAGACCTCTGCATTGCTAGTTTAAGTAATCCCATTAGAATAAAATGTATTTTAGTATATTTAAATGCTACACCAGGAAAGTGGAATGGGAAACTGAGTGATGGCAAACAGTGTCTGAGGAGGGGTAGCAAAACACACTGCTTGGTGTGAGCTTTCTGGGAAATTCCACGGTGTCCCACTGAAGCGCATAAAAATAGAGTGCAGTCAGAAAAGAATTATGGGGAGGCTGAAATCTAGAAAAATATTCTAAAATATATTTAGTATTTTAGAAAAGACTTAAATCTAGAAAAATATTTTTAGTGACAAGTATTAATTAAATTTATCTTACCAAAACAATAATAAACCAATTCCCAGTATTGAAGCACTTTCACATGTAAAAAATATCGGATGCTAGTGGATTAATTCAATATAACAATATTTATTAGGATCCAACTAAAAAATTAGATGTTAACACTGCATCAACTGAAAGCAGAAATGGGGTGCACATGTGACTGGCCACTGGTCTGGATTAGCAGAATTCCATATCAGGAAATCTTAGCCCTGTGCTATAGGGAAGTAACACTTTCTTTCTGGCCTCAGCTGCATGTATTCATTTAGCATTTAACATCATAGGGCTAAATACAGTCTGTATAGCACTTGAGATTATCCCTATTCTGAACATTTGGCAATTTAAGGGAAAAATGAGGAAAGCACAGAGGAAAAAACATCTCTAGAGTAGGATCAAAATGGATGTTCTGAGCTCCATTCTGTTGCCTCAATCTTGTGTTTCCTGTGATTTGAGATGCCTTGGAGTACCCCAAGCGTTTGTCCTGCAATTCCAAATAGCACTGAAATGAGCCCTCTGTTTAAATTGCTGAGGCAACCCTTAGCTGCTGTTTCTTATTTTACCCCCTCCACCTGCTGCTAACAGTTCCTATTAACTTTTAAATATTAACAGCTGTTTTTATAACTTTCCACTTTTAGCTTGTGTTGTTTAAAAACATTGACTTGACTCTTTTAGATACTGGTAAGTGGGAGCTGCCTGTTAACACAGGGAAGAGGGTAGTGGCAACTTCTGTTACAAGAGCAAAAGGTGAAAAGTCCCACAAAAGCAAATGTTCTCACTCTGGATGTTGTCTCAAAACTTATATTATTTACCCTTCAAAAATGTGTAGAGTAATTGCATTTCACTTTAGTTCAGCAGTGCTTTACAGAAATAATTGTCTTAAAATGAAGCAAACATAAATTCTTACTGCATCTCATTATTGGGTGACTTCCTATTTTTTGCCTTCTTGGTCAAGACCCAGATGATAATGCAAATGATAGCAGCTGCCAGGATAGCTCCAATTAATGCTCCAGCAACAATAGCACCGTCTGAATCTGGAAATAAAAAAAGGATTACTTGACTTTTTAAAAATAGTAGTATAGCAAAATCTCATGGAAATTTAGTGCAGGAGCCGTTAGTAGAAAGAAGGCATTGGATTCAAAGAACTATTTCCAGGAAGGAGGTCAAAGATTCTCTAGAAATTGAGAACTGTGCTTATGTGATCTCTGTTGCCTCCTTTCTTGTTGGTTAGCTTTCTATCCCAACAAATTCTTTCTTTATGCCTGGTTAAGGAAACATTAGGCTGTAACACTGACAATAGCTAAAAGCCTTTGCTCTTCAGTCCTTGCAAACACATTCTGAAATTCAGGTTGTCTTTATTTCTGTCTTTCAGCTGAGATGTAAAATGTGTGCTCTGATTATTTGTGATCTTCCAAAGCCTTCTATTTCCACTTCAGTGCAGCTTCCAGCCCTGACGTGCCATTTTCAGTTCATAGACCAATGAGTCATTGAGTGACCATTTCAGGGACATCTCCCGTGGCTGGTTGTACAACATAGGCTTTGGCTCTTGTTAAAATGTTACTGGTTCTGTGAAAAATCTGCATGCAGATGTGGTTGACCACTGCTTGAGAACATTCAGGATAAAAGTATTTTTCTATGACTGCAGTATTTTTAGGTAGTGGTCACATCTGCAGAGCCCCAGTCCTTGTACTACCACATTTCAGAGCTGGTTGTAATTTCTGGGGTGGGGGGACTTCAATGGAACTTTTGGCTGAAAGAAATTACTCAAAACTCCATGTTTGTCTATTCTCAGTAAAGGCTCTGCAGTCAGAACCTTGTCCAGCTCCTGCTCCTCTTGGGAAATTAAGCTGGAGATGTTAAACAAGATTTCTAGGTCAGTGTGAAATCTGGGCATGCCTGGATGAAAACTCCGTAGCTCTCTAAATCCCGTTCTGTTCTTACTTGAAAGAAAATCTATGCTTCAAAGTTGTTAGAACATTTTCTTGCAAGCTCTGCATGTCCTACATCAAAGATGTGATTACTTTCATGCATTGAACTTACGTTTTGCTGTTAGGTCCAGCTCACAGGTGCTGTTGCCCAGGACATTGCTGGCTATGCAGCGGTAGTAGCCAGTTTCAAAGGTGGTGAGATTGCCAATGTAAAGGATGCCGGTGTTTGGATCTGTGACAAACAGGGAGCAGGTACAGGTTACTGTTTGTATTCTGTAGAGGCAAACAGTTCTCTGTAGGTGGTAACACTGAGAGCTGTTCAGAGGTTAGAAACAGGGTTTTCTGATTATTTGTTTATTTGGGATTTTTTTATATTCTTTAAATAAAAAAAAATTTACCTTCCTTGAAAATTGCTCCAGTGGATTCTGTGGGGGTGTATTAGAACAAGAGGCCCTACTCTGCCAGCTGGCCTAGCTGACGTTTTATCTGCCTTGATACTGTTCTTGTCCATGTAACTTCATAAATGAAAATGTAGTAGGTATTGAAAATTTTTGGGATGGAAGAATGTCCTAGCACTGAAATGACAAATTGATTTGACTTAATGTAAATTCACTCAACATTTTGAGGGAAGGGAGATCCAAAGGTATAAATATTTCTCCCATTTTAACAATGTAAAGGAATGACATAGGTGAGACTTTAGATAAATTTTAATTAGCCTATGTGATACAGAGTATTTGAACTCCTGGTACTAGGGAATTTCAGGCACTGAGCACAGTAGGGTAGCCTGTAGTTACATACTAAATTGTTCAGCCACAGGCTTGAGGGTGTTCCCATCGACTCTGTACCAGCGGTACATAGGGCGAGGCAATCCTTCTTCACATCTGCAGAGGAGGTAGATTAAATGGCCTTTTTCAGGTGTTCCTTCTATTTTGCAGAAAGGTATTGATGGTTTAACTGTAAAATAAAATTGAGAAGAATAGACACATTGTGAGTGTGTATCCAGTACTGCAATAATCCACCTCGAGTTCTGGTACCGTGCTGCTCTAAATAAAGAACTGAACCCCATCTCCAGATTTCCATCCAAGAGCAGGGTGTTATTTATGGATCTGACCAAAGCCTCTCCCACAAAAAAATGAGTAATATTAAATATAATTACATGGCCTAGGATACAGTTGTTTTATCTTGCATTAGCGTACTGTTATTATGGAGTTGCTGAGACAAAGACTATTAATTAGTTTCATTATAATGGGTCACTCATTATTCATCATACACCATTCTGCCACATAGAAGCATCATTTTCTTTAGTGGCACTGCATAAATGAGCAAACTTTCTTGGTTTTAATGTGAAAAGTGCAATCTCTCACTCAATTGCTCCAAGATTTACTACTTATATGTTTTGGAATTTTAGATGAGAATTATCAGTAGCACTTTGATTTTTCAGAGAATGAGTTTACATATGTCTTTTTCTTATCCCTGGAATATAGGCAAGTGAGGTTGGAATTATGTTCTCATATGATTGTGATTTGTCATTCTGAGCATGTGTGAATTCTCAAGATAATCAATGATTAGATGGGATTAGTACAAACATTTGTATTATTAGGATGTAAAATATCCCATTCCACTGCTTTTCATGCTTTCTGTCTTGCCTGTTCATATTTGAACTCTTGTTTTCTTCCATCTAAGACACAATTACTTCCATCCAACACATACTAAGTTTCTAGAGCTCTTGGTGTGAGCCAGAACTCTTGGGCTATACTGCTGCCTCTCCCTAGATTTACTCGAGTCACCATGACCAACATTAGGTAAAATAGTGAAATTTTAGTCTTTACTGGGACTGCATTTAATGGTTTCAGAGAGTTGTCACTTCCAGCTAGAAGAGTGTTTTATTTAAATCAAAGCTATCATCACTTTGTTTTCCAACATAAAAAACAGAGTGAAGTTAGGTAATTCCAGCTACTCTCTTACCCACTTACATTAGGTAACTTTTTGAGAGTAAAAGTGAATCTGAAGGGCACAGGTGGGAGATTTGGCTGCAGGTCAGGTGAGGGTAGCTGTGGAGTGGAAGCAGGTCTGCTCTGGCTGGAAGCTAGAGGGCACCCAGGCTCTGTCTGCCTCCAGAGGCCTTGGAAGCATCTGCGTCACTGCATCAGGGAGCCTTTTCTGTGCATCATGGGCCTTGTTTACCACAGTCCTGTTATTCCCTCTGGCCCTACGTATTTTGAGCAGTGTTTCATAATATGGGAAGGAAATGACAATACAGCAATAGAAAGGCAAGGCACTTACCCAGCACACTGACAATCACAGATTTTTGACTCTGTCCAGCATCACCCTGCGGGCTGAAAACTTCACAGGTGTAGGAACCAGTGTCTGATGGCTGCATGTTGGAGATTGTTATTGATGCATTCCCGGGACCTGTTGCTGCTGTTATCCTGTTCTTAAATGCTCCATAGGAGTAAGACTGGCCTCCTGAATAATAATAGATCTGTGATAAGGAATCAATTGTTAGTTTAATAACAAGAGATCTTCTTGCTGCTTTGTTTGGTATTCATAATATAGTTGATTTCTGATTGAGCTAAGCAATGTCACCCCCTTTCTTGCCCACTTCCACAGAAAAGCAGACATATAACCATGATACATTTGAATGTATATTTCTCATGGTTCTTAAAAGACAAGCTTTTCACTAATGGCATTTTTAATTGTGTAATTAACAGTACCTAGGTCTTTGTGGATACTCCAAGCACAGACTGTTGCATTTATAAAAACAAAGGTGAGACCATTGACCATCATATGACAATTCTATGAAAAAATGCTAAGTCATGCACAGTGAATAGTGTATCAATTGAAGCACTTAAAATTTGTGATATTATTTAGTAGCTCAATAGAAGATTATGACAAGGATGGACCTGTCATGGCAAAAAGAGGGTGACTGCAAAGCTTTCCAAACATAGGAACTGGCAAACAGAGAACTGAAGTGAATTCACAAGATACAGGTCCAAGCAAACAAGGTACCTGGTTGGTTGACAGTAAATCTGGAAGCAACAAGAATGCAGTACAAGACCAGCAGCAGAGTTCATCACATATGCAATTAGAGCAACCATGCTGTTTCTCCTTTTTATGTCATCAGCTTTGGAGACAATGTCATGGACTATCTTGTTTTTTGAGTTTATAGCAATGGTGGAAGTCAAGAATGCCTGTTGGCCTCAGTGCTTGGAGGGGCACCTATTTGGGATCAAGAAGTTCCCCTTTCACTAAACAGTAAAAAAAGTTTTGCAGAATGATAGACATAGTGAGGAAAAATGTCTCTAAGGAATGCAATGTTTCCTCCCCAGTAAAAATTGCAGATTAACCTTGACTGATTTTACTTCAGCCTGGGCCTTGAATCTTTTTAGGAACTGCAGCATGTTATCTGGTCTGGGGTAAATACAATAGTTTTTAAGGAGTACCTGTGCTCTGTCCAGTCTAGCTCTGCTCTGAGACCAAGATCTGAAAGAACAAAGCTAATGTGGAAAACTATGATTTGTTAATTATTTTTCTCAAATGTTAATGGTAGTGTTGTACAAAAGTAACAGTCTTTGGGATAGGCAATATATTCCCCACTGTCTACATGCACAAACTAGGCAAAGTGAATGCTTCCAGCACACTCAATCATTTCTTTAAACTGGTGAGAAGTGGCCATATATAAGTACAGGTTGTGACCTGGATAGATATAACATTGTTCCTACTGACATTCCAGAATCAGCAGTATAAATATATTTATTGAAATTGAACAAACTACATGGTTTTAATAGAAATAGTGGGAAAATGCCTGCAGGAAAAAGCTTCACAGACTCCTCTGAAATGTCATTCACACCTGACTACTATCAAAATTTCCTTTTGGTCAAAGTTTTTTGCCTTTTCAGGACACTGCAAATCCTCAAGCAAGAAGTACAATTTGCTTTACTTTGCAGATCAACTGATTGCATTTGGAAGTGAGAATATTTATTCTTAATTCTGTTTATCCACCCTGATATGGTATTGACTGAAGTCTTTAAGCAATGTTATCTAAAAGCCTTTATTAGCATAAGGCAAGGTACACCCCAAAACTGTCAGAACACAGCTGCTTTATGCAATGATATGGCTTTGAAATGAAGGTCAGAACCCAGGTTGCACAGACCAACAGCTCTGGGACTGCAGCTTGACCCCATCTCAAGTGCAGTTTTACATACTCTTCAGCCACTCTTTATCTTTCCCTGCCCCAGGATTACAAACACCAGGTACAATTGATGCAGGACTCTGAACACCAAAGCATTCCCAAGGTGTGGAACACTGGTGTTGCAGTGAGGAAGTGTAAGAGGTCCAGGGTTAGCACACTGACAGACTCATGTAAGTCTGCACAACAGCTGGAGGGACCCCATAATTTCCATTGTGTCTTACCATAGCAAGAGAGGAGTGGCATAGCCTGATTTCTGGAAAGAGGGGCTAAATTCTATGCAGTCTTCCTCAGAGTGATTTGGAATTTATGTGAGAGGAAAGAGTAGCACGAGGTGCCCACTGAGTGCTGGCTTAGTTACAGCACAAGTTCCTGGGAAATAGGACTGGCACTATGAATCTGAAAAGCAGTCAGGGCATGCCAGTAAACACTATAGAGGAGCAAATGCTCCTCAGTATATTTGACCTGAAGTCAGGGTGAATTATGTGTTTTAAGTCCTCATAAAATGCACCACAAAATTAATCCCCTGTATTCTCTCTTTCTGATGGAATGAATGCACAGAGAATATTCTGTGTACACTGTTAAATCTGAGGCAGGTGTCAACACAGCAGAGACTATTTTTTTCTCTTCATGGATTTAAATAGAGTCTTTCTGGGTTGTTTTTGTGGGGTTTTTTTTCCAAGTATGAACATAAGGCAGTGAAACATTCTCAGGTAATGCATTCAGTTCCTCTGCAGGCTCCTGCCTGTTCTCTGTTCTGCTCCTGTTCGATGCTTATCTCACTGGCTCTGCAGTTCATTGCCTGAAGGAAGGTAGTAAACACCAAAAAGGCTGACTAATGTTGTGATTAATTACTGAGTGTATATCTTGTCCCAGAGGTATGATTGGATTGTGTACACAGGAAATTTCATTTAAGAGGAAAATGTTTAGGTTAATTGGCTGTGAATTCATAGCCCATTTTAAACAATACACTCAAAATGGCTATTTTAAACCCTTGTTCGAAGTGAGTTTATGCTGTCCTTGAACTGCTTGTTTGTGGCTTTCAAAAAACTGAAATTAAAATATTTGCAAAAATGTTTCTGTTCCGATTCAAAAGTAAAATACTTGTTTTCTGTTGAAGATATGAAAAACTATTTTTTGG
>VYZS01081137.1:0-11678 GCA_013400695.1 Neodrepanis coruscans | reverse complement strand
CCTTCGAAGCCAATTAAGATGAGTTCAAACCAGTTTTTTCTCTGGGGAAGTTGAGAAGTACAAGAGAGTATGGGTACTCTTCTTCATCCCCACGATGCCTAAAAAGCGGTAAAAGACCCTCTCCCCAAATTCCAGAGGGGAAGAGAAAGGGGATGTACCTTTGCAAATAAGTTTCCTCCTACTTCAAAGAAATTGTAATAATCCTTCCCGCTTTTATGACAATTTTGTTATAAAAACCTGACCTGTCTAGAGACCTTTTGTGCCTCTGATTTGGATGCTGCTAGGTCAAATGCCCAGCGCTGTTTGCCTTTGTTTTATAATAAATTGCATTAGAAATTGTTTTGTAATAAATTGCATTAAAAATTATATTTTGGTCTCGTTTCTCACACCTGCACACGGCAGGGGGTGGGAACCAGGCGATCTTTGAGGTTCATTCCAAGTCTTTAACATTCTACGAGTCTATGGGTTCCACGCAGGTGAAGTAATTTGAACTGCTGAAGGTGCTTGACTTTCCGGAGGCAAAAGACGGCCAAGGTGAGCTCTCAAGCCCTGCCGAGGGTTCGTCCCCAGCCCCGATGTCCGCCCGTGCCCGTTACGGACGGCGCGGTGCCCGCAGCGCCCGGCCCTGCCCGGGGACCGGCGGCGTCATGGGCCCATCGCGCCCGGGGCCGCAGCAGCGCCAAGGGGCAACACCAAGGATGCTCATGACGCCAGAGCTCAAGGAGTGTCCGGACGGTGCTCTGAAGCCGTAAGGTGCAGTTTTAGCTAGTCCTGTGTGGAGCAGGCAGTTGGACCTGATGATCCTTACGGGCCCCTTCCAACCCGAGAGGTTCTATGGCCCCATGGGCACGTGCTGAAGCGGACACCGGGTCGCCAGCAAAGGAGGGCGATTATCCCTCCCCAGGATCGCAACCGGGATCGGGATCGACCCCGCCCCCTCGGCTCCGCCTGGCCTCGCTCCCTGTGCTTCGCTCCCGCAGGGCGCATGCGCCGCGCCGGCCAGCTCCACATCGGCGGAAGGGCGAGCGGCGCCCGGCGGCGCGATGGCCGGGCCGGGCAGGGAGGAGCTGGGTGAGACGAGCCAAGCCGTGCGGCCCTGCGGCGGCGGGAGCGGCCGAGGGGCGGCGGGATGGCGGCTGGCCGCGGGCTCGGGGAGAAACGGGCGTGAGCGCCTAGACCGGCCGGCCGTCTCCCACCCCCCTCCGCTCCCGGCGGGATGGTTTGGCCCACGGGGGTTGCGCCGGCGCGTTCGGCGCGGCGAGGGGGGGGGNGCGTTCGGCGCGGCGAGGCGGGCGGGCTGAACCATTCCCGCGGAGGGAGGGGGGGGGCCGCTCGCGGGGGGCGTCAGTCCTGCCCGGGTGGAGCTCGCTGTCTGTGGGGAGTCACGGCCCCCGTGGAAATACCTTCTCTTATTTGGGAGTGGGGGGGTGTTTTTGTTTTGGGGAGGGCAGGAGAGGGAGGAGTATGTGTGTTGGCATGTTAGCTGTATTTATTGTATATTCGTCTAACCACCTTTAAGTCTGAGTGTGGGAGGGCACATAGGTGGGCATCTCCCGGGTTTTCTGTCGGCAGGTGGACGAGATGGCTCGTTGCAGGTTTAGATACGAACCGTAGCTGGGGCTAGGCTCGGTTCATGGAAAACCAGTCCCATCTCGAATGTGTGTCCCCAGGATCAAGGGGTGGGGAGGGATCCCAGTGGGCCATTGCTCCAGCAGGGCCATCCTGGACCACAGGGCACCGCTTTGCCACGTGGTTCCGGGATATCTCCTGTGAGGGACACTCCGCAACCTCTCTGGGTAACCTGTTCCAGTGCTTGGTCACCCACACCAGGAAGAAGTTCTTCCTCGCGTTCAGGTGGAGCTTCCTGGGCATCAGTTGGTTCCCATNGTGTCCCCAGGATCAAGGGGTGGGGAGGGATCCCAGTGGGCCATTGCTCCAGCAGGGCCATCCTGGACCACAGGGCACCGCTTTGCCACGTGGTTCCGGGATATCTCCTGTGAGGGACACTCCGCAACCTCTCTGGGTAACCTGTTCCAGTGCTTGGTCACCCACACCAGGAAGAAGTTCTTCCTCGCGTTCAGGTGGAGCTTCCTGGGCATCAGTTGGTTCCCATTGCCTCGTGTCCTATTGCTTGGCCCCACTGAGGAGAGTCTGGCTTCTTCCCTGCAGATACTTGCAAGCATTGACAGGTCTCCTCAGTCATCTCTTCTGGCTGAACAGGCACAGCTGCCTCAGGCTTTCCTTGTAAGAGAGATGTTCCAGTTCCCCCAGTCATCCTTGTTGCCTGCTGCTGGAAATTTGAGGAATTTGTCCTGTCCAGTGGTAATGATGGGAATTGGAAGACATGCTTCAAATTTTATTGTCCCCAAGGTTGGTCCATCTTGCTTCGAGGGACTGCCACCTCCCAAGGAAAGATAGCTGAAAGATATCTTAGCTTTTTCTTTTAGTTTTCCATAGTGTTCACAGATCTGACAGTTTCTTTGTCAGAACTCTTAGAAACAGAATTTTTTAAGAATTCTGAAGATTTTTACATGGTTTGGTCCTGTGGAATACTGAATAAAACTGAAGTCTCGCCAATAAGTTGTCACTCGAGAGTGTTAATTGTAGTAGTGTGTGACCTGGTCTGGACAGAAGAGCGGGTTATGTACTACCAGCATCTTTCCAAAGAAATGGGTTGGGGTGGAAGTGTGTCATAGCTGTGGAGACTTGTGCTTGTGTACACTTTGGTGTAATGGCTTAAGTGTCCCATTTTGTGAGCCTTCTGGATTTGACACTTACGATGCAAAAGCAAACAGTTCTTCCAGCTTATTGAGGGGCATCATTGACCTTCAGCATTTGCTTAGAAATGACCATTCTCAAGGTTATTGAGTTCTACCATGAAGCTGAATAAATCTATCAAGTTACAGTCTGTAATGGAGAGAAATAAACAACACAAGATATATTTTCCAAAGGAAAATAAAGAGGGATTTAGATGACTCCGTGAAGCATAGCTTAAAGTTCTTGACAAACAAACACAACAAAATCCAATGGTAACTTCTATTATTCTGGAAAAGTAATTATTAGCATTTAATAGGAATTTTTAAACCAGATGAATTTTCCATTTTAATTTCTGAAACTGGAAAATACATTGTACTTTGAACATTTTGCTTGTTTTTACGTCTCTTATATTTATTAGGAGTTGCTGTAGTGGAAAATAAGAAGGGAGCTGGCCTGTGTATGGTTTAATGGGGTTATCTGTTATTTCCCACTTGAACGAGGAAAATTCACAAATGTTTGTTCATCTGGACCAGCCTGCCCCTCTCACTGCTGTCTGTAGTTACTTTGTGTTGCTCCGTGATTTCTTTGGAGGCTGTGGCAGAGTAATGTGAGCTTCATGGACAATGCTGTGCTTTCAGTTAGGTGTCCTCCAGAGAAATGTTTGGAAGGTTATTTGTAGGCTACAGGTTGGGCAGTGGAGAAACAGGTACTTCTTTCTGTGGTTGAGGGAGTAACTGAGTGTTACTCTGAAAATAATTAGGGACAATGTTTTCTTTGTAACTAAATTTATCTTGAGGGCCCTGTTTCTGAATGCTGAATTGAAAAGCTTCTCCACAGCACTGAGGAAATAAATGGATCATCTGTGAATTGAGTGCAGTTGCTGGGAACACCAAGCCTCTCCTGTTGTCAGAGATGTGGTTGCTCCTGGATATGGGTGTGTTTTCTGTGTTACACTATAGGGAAGTCTCCTTGACTGTGTCTTCTATTCATAGACTTGATCACTAACCTTGTCCTGTAAGAGCAGCCGGCCTTGGTGACAGAAGCTCTGGGCATGCCCTCTGGATCATGGATATGGTTTTCTATATTCTGCAGGAAAATATTAGCCTAAAACCACATTGTAGGCTGATGTAAAGATATTGTGGCTCTGATTTTCTTATACAGCAGTCAAACCACCTGCTTGTTAAATTGAATCTTTATCCCAATTACAGAGGCACTGGGTCACCCTTGATTTAATAAACACATCTCACAGGACTCTGAATCTTGTGCAGTGTTTCTGGCCCTGTGAGCACATCCTTGTGTAAAGCTGACTGTGCAGTGAAGTATCTGCAAGATCTCCTTTACCTTCTGCTTTTTGCCAAGCACTGATTGTACACGTGAAGTGTTGCTCCAGCAAGACCCATGTGTTCCTTCTCCGGTTAATGAGTAAAGCCAGGTGGCATAAACAATAGCAGGCTGTGTCCTGTGCCCCAAATCTTTTTATGCTTGTGTGTCAAATCCAGTTCATTCTTGCTGACACTAACTTCAAAAACCTGAAGGGAGAACAACCCAAGCAAACAAAAACCGGATCATATTGTAAAACTGGATTTGGAAAAGGGGTTTTGGATTCAAGTTTGTCTGAGGCATGACCTTCTCCAAAGAAACAATAGAAGATTGTACCTTGCTTTGTTTTTATTATCCCCTTAGCCTTTAACTTTTTATGCAGCCCTGGCAAACTGCTTCATCCTTTTGTCACTGTTTTTCCAATAAATGAAAATTATGGAGGTCAGTATTATCACTTCAGTTAAATTTGTAAGTGTTAAATGCTTGAGTAGTATAGAAAAATTAACTCAAGTTCTCAATGAAAATTCATTTCTTTGCAGAAGTTTAGAACCAAAAGATTACTTCAGTGTGCTGTAAAAGCTTTAGAATTAAATACATTTAGTAAGAGTTCGAAAGTTTCTTTGGTAACATACCCATAAATGTTGTCAAGATGCTGGCAGATTCTAGGGTGTAGAATAGTATACTGGAAATACTGGTCATAACAATTTGAACACTACAGATTTAATTTCACTGTGTAACTGGTGGCTGATTAGTGATTGAAATTCATCAGAGGTCTTTTTGACATTTATGCATGATTATAGTGTGAGGTGTAGCTGTAATGAATCAGTGATTTCTCTCTCCAGTGGCTTAGAGAATCAATTTAAATGTTGCAGTGGTAATTCTGTGAGAAGTTGAAATGTTCTCTGTGTTGCCTTGGCTGATAGTAGCAGTATTTCCAGAGCTTTTTGGCACCCTTCTTTCATGGTGCATTTCTTCACAGAAGAAAGCAGAAACAGTGACAGATATTTAAACAACTGCTAAAGACAATCAGAAGGCAGCATTTGATCTGAAAAGATTTTTGTGGTGGCACAAGGAGAAAAGAAATTCAGAGTAGCTGATGGAAAGACAGGGATGAAAATTAGCTCGTACTTTGGCTAAGTAAAAACAAAAGGGTGTGTAGAAGTGAATTTCCTCACTCTTAGTTGTGCTGAATAATGATAATGCAAAATGTCATCGAGTGCTGGGGCCAAGCACTGGATTGGATCATTCTCAGTGAGTTTGGATGCAGCCAGACAGTTTGGTGGAGCATGGACCTGAGGTTGGCCTAAGGTATGCTCTGCACCTTGTGCTTTGTGAGAGCACACAGGCAACTGTGATGCAGCAGGTATGACATGTATGTGCTGTTCTTGTAGCCGGAGTTTGAGATTTTATTTAAACTGCACGTACTGGACCTTTGTAGGGAGGAATCAAAGCAAATATGGGTATTCTGTACTGATTTTCTGGCAGTGGCTTTCCAGAATAATTAATTTCAGGCTGGGTCCAAGTATGCAAAGCATCTGTTCTACTTTGTGAGCTCGAGCTTTCTTGCTTGGTGTGCTCTGGACTACAAATTTGGATCCATTAAATTTGGATGTTACACAAACTTGTATGTCACTGTAAGTATGGACTGTGCAGTGGGACACAGCCATAGTGTTCCAGTGGTAGAGATCTCTTACCAAAGAAGACCCCATGCTTAGAAAGTCACATGAGCCAAACCTTGTATTGTGTCCCAGTCCCTTTATTGTTAATGGATTCACATATTTTAGGCCAAAACTACACACCAGTCACGGGATGAAGGACGAATAACGAGGAAAAGAGGCAATTCAAAAGCATTTCTGTGGTAGAATAATTCCAGATAGCATTGTTGGAATATTTTATATGATGCAGTATTTCAGAGGAACCTGTAGTAAGTATAGTTATCACGCTGTGGATTGGTGCTGATTGCTGTTACCTGTGTTTTAAAACTTCTAATAGAATTTATTCTCAAATGCATTATTAACACTAGAATAGGATGAGTAGAAGGCCAGCCTTAGTGTACAGATTGGAAATGGATATTCTGAGGTCCAGTTTGAACAATTTCTGAGAGCATGGGTGAATAGTTCACAGTAGGTTAGGTGATTATCAGAACTGGGAGAGTGATGACAATAACCCTTAGATGACGAGATGGCTTCAGGCATGACTTTTCGGAAGAAAAATAGCATGTCTCAGAAAAATTCTTACTCCTTAAAAGATGAGGGGGATGCTTGAGTATGTTTAAAGGACTACATTTGTGATCAGAAGATGTGTCAGGAAGTTGGGAGAAAAGTAAAATGTAAGAAGTAAAAACTAAAAAATTCAGTTTTCTGAGTGTCATCTGGTTTCACAGTAAACAGTGTAGATGTATGTGTATATCAAATGTTCCAGTCTCTCTCAGGCTGTGATGGAAGAAGAAAGCTTTACTTTTCTGCCTAGACTGAACAGTTGCTGATAGTGGCCAGAGCTATTGGTGCTAAGGGTCATGCTGGTCCTTTCATACTTCTAAATAGGAACTTGGTTTGCTGCTTGTTCTCGTTATTGTTTAGCATTACAAACAATGTTCGACAAAAAGTGATGGAAACTTAAACTGGAAAAAGTAATTTAATTATAATTTCTTTTATAATTGAGTCTCATGGATCACAGACTTTGCACACTTGTAGTTTGGCTTGTTCCTGATGAAAACACCTCAGATTCTAAGTTTAGAATCAATATTTTAAAGAATGGAAATGAGCCTAATCAATTTCCCACGGGGTAAAACTTCATCTCCCTCTGACCCCCGAGGGGACAACCTTTTACTCCAGAATTTGAGTGTGCAGGTCTGTGTGAGTGTTGAATGAGCCCAGCAGGGACTCAAAGCCAAGAAAGGATGGTCGTGGCATCCTCAAGAATTAGTCAGCACAGTGCTGTGGGAGCTGAGGGAAGGAACTTTGCTGATCCTTCTTTTGATAAAATTCATAGACTATATGCCATGTAGTGAAACATGATCAAGTCTGTCTTGACTTCTATAATTAGACTATCACTGAGTATAAATTCACTTCATGGTGTATGTACTGGTTGAGTGAGTCTCTGACCTCTGATTTTTGCTCTCGACTGGGCCTCTTTGCTTTTGTTAAGTGCTTTCGCTACTGGCTTTCAACTTTACTGACATGAAATTCAAATGACCCTTTGGTGTTTTCAGGAGAGTTTGAGCTATACACTTTTAATTTTAATGACTTGGATAAGCTGCTTCTGCTTTGTAGGATTTTACACTTTTTCTACAGTTTTTCTTTAGAAGTTCCTCTTGCTTAGCATTGGCTTCACTGCCCTGCTGATGGGTTAGACGTCTTTAAGGTTTCATAGAAACCTTAATGATTTGGTGAATGGCAGTTGGGGGTTGACCCTGGCTGGATACTGTGCACCAACCAGAGTCATTCTATCACTCCTTTCCTCAGCTGAGCTGGGGAGAGAAAATATAACGAAGGGTTTGTGGGTCGAGACAGGGACAGGGAAGAGGTCACTCACCAGTTACTCTCATGGGCAAAAGAGACTCGGCTTGGGGGAAATTAGCTGAATTTCTTATCAATCAAATCAGATCAGGGTAGTGAGAAGTAAGAATAAATCTAGAAGAACTTTCTCCCCACCTCTCTCTCCTTCCCAGGTTTAACTTCACCCATGATTTTTCTACTTCCTCCCCTCCAATGGTGCAGGGAGACAGGGGATGAGGGCTGTAGTCAGTTCATCACATGTTGTCTCTGCTGATCCTTCCTCCTCAGGGAGAGGACTCACGCTCTTCTCTTGCTCCAGTGTGGGTGCCTCCCATGGGAAACAGTCCTCCATGAACTGCTCCAGCACCAATCCCCCACGGGTTCATAAGTTCTACCAGCAAACCTCTTCCAGTGCGGGCTCCATTCGCTGTGGGGCCACAGGTCCTGCCAGAACCGTGCTCCAGAGCGGGCTTGCCTTGTGCTCACGGCCTCCTTTGGGCCACCTGCTCCATGGGCTGCAGGTGGATCTCTGCATCCCTGTTGACCTCCACAGGGACAGCCTTCTTCACCATGGTCTGCACCACAGGCTGCAGAGGAATCTGCTCTGGTGCCTCGGGCACCTCCTCTCCCTCCGTCTGCATTAACCTCGGGGTCTGCAGGGCTGTTTCTCTCACGTACTCTCTCCTCTTGTGGGAGTCATCTTGGAAGCTGGCTCACATTGGTTCTATTGACTTGGGGGAAGCTTCCAGCAGCTTCTCATAGAAGCTTCAGAAGCTCCTGAAGCTTCTAACTGCAGCCCCTTGCTACCAAAACCTTGCTACGCAAACCCAATACAGTGGCTACTTTTCAGCACATTCTATATTTCCTGTCTGTTTTTGTGTGTGTATCTTGTTTTCAGATTAAGTGGTAATTTTTATCAGATTGACCATACTAACTCCCCCAAATAAACTTGTATTTGGCATGTTCATATGCTTTATGTACTTCAAAGATGTCAGTTTCCTGTACCTTCTTTTAAATGTATCTACAGTCTCATGGCTATTAGGGATTTCATATGTATTCCTTTAGCATCCATGTTTTAAAAAAATTTAGCATGGTTAAGATATTTCCTGTTCACCCAAACTATGACTTATTTTTGCTGCTGAATAGTAAAGCATGTTTTAATGTAGCTATTGTCTTTCATGGTATTCTTCAGTGTTTTCAGAGTTCTATAAACTGATAATTCAGTGAGATGTGCTCTTGCACACTTAAAATGATAAAGGTTGGAAAAGACTTCTGAGGTCATTGAGTCCATTGAGTCCTGTTTCCACTAAACCATTTCCCTAAGTGCCACATCCACATGTCTTATAAATACCTCCAGGAATACCACCACTTTCTTGGACAGCCCCATTCCAATGCCTGATAACACTTTTTGGTAGAACGAATCAGTAATTTTTTTTTTCCAGATAGAAAATGTTAAAATCACAGGGATTTCTCAACACTTTTTAGTAGAACGAATCAGTAATTTTTTTTTTCCAGATAGAAAATGTTAAAATCACAGGGATTTCTCTTTTTTTGGGGTGAAGGTTGTAGAAGTTAAGACTTACTCAATCTAGTTTATGAATGGATATTGTGGTAGGCAAGTGTAGGGTAAATAATCTCTTTGCTCTTGGTTGGATTTGCTTAACTGTAGTAATTTAAAAATGGTTGTAATTTGCTCATCATTAAACTGAGGTAAGATGTTAGTTGCCTGAAAGGCAGTTTTGTTCCTGCTGATTTCTTGCTATTGCTAGATGGTGTTATTTAGCTGGAAGTTCATGTGAGTTTAAAAGGTTCATGAAGTTTCATCTTTGAAAGCATGCAGCCTGATTCCTTTATTTTGATTCTTTCTCCAATGAATGGAAACATCTTCTGCTGTACCTGTCTCACCTGTGTGTTTTAGGATGGGACTAAATGCTTAGTTATGCAGTGGTGGGTAAGATAAGTCTCATTCTTCTGCAACAATAGACTTTTCTGTTTTGCTTTGTATTCTCTAGACCATCAATGTTTTTATGATCTAAAGTTGTTTTTCTTACTGAAAAACTGTACTGTTCGACCATAATAATAATGATAATAATGAGGTGGTGTGCCACTTTAAAGAGAGAGAATGTCCTGTGCAAACTTGTGCTCTATGTGTCTGCTTGAATCAGCTTTATAGTTAGGAACGCATGGAAACCTCATGGCAAGGGAACTTTGGGTCACGTTTTACGTCTGAACGCTGAGTTTGTTTCTGATGCTCATGTAGTGTTAACTCTGTTGTACAGGCATGGAAGTAATGAAGCCTTTAATTGATGAAGAAGACTCAGATGCCATCTCGGATGAAGACAATGAAAATAATTTCCTGCCAGTCAAGACTCATTACCAGCTTGATAATGCGGAAGGCATTACGTACGTGTTACTCTTAAGTATCAGCTTGTTTAAATTTGTTACCTCTGACTTCTTTCTTAGGCGCAGTTTACTGAACTGTGAAGGGGGTTTCTTGCACCTGTGGCACAGTTTTGTGGTTATGCATGAGGACTTTGCATAGTTCTGCCAAAAAGCAGCCGATTTTGAATTGGTTCTCTGTTCCTTGGAAGCTAACAATGTACTGGCCATAAAATATTCCAAGGTACCTATTTGTAAAATGAGTGGATTACTCAAAATCCAAGCACCATTTAAAGAAGATTTTGAGAGGACTCCAGAGATAATCTGTTTGTGAAAGTTTAATTAGAAAAGCTTACAAAGGTTTGTTTCTTTGTTTTCTTTTTCTTTTGTTTTATAAAACCTTGGCTGTCAGACATGTGATTTGCACCTGCTAATTGTTTTGAATCTAATTGATTCTAAAATAACACTGATGAAACTTGGTAATTTTGACTCTGAGAGAAAAACAACAAAATTGCACAGAAAATAACATTTCACAATCTGGAGTGAAGAACTGAAGATCACACTTTCTATTTGAGAATGCTCACATATAAAGATGAATAAGAGCATTATTTGAATGTGCTACACATTCTTTAAAATAGCTGGACCACCACAAATTGTGGGTTGAAGCTCAAAATTTGTCACTTTATTATTAAATGACAGAGATGTGGTTTTATTTTTACCCTGTGCCCCATCTCAATGTACTTATAATGTGACATTTTATCCTCAGGTTTATACAAACACTTACTCACCTCCTCAAGGGAAACATTGGAACTGGGCTTCTTGGTCTTCCACTTGCAATAAAAAATGCTGGTATTGTGGTAAGAATTCAATTCTTTTTTTATAGACTAAAAAAAGGGTCTATAGAAGAATGTCCTGAGAAACTTAAATCTTGATACTTTTTATTTTTCACTGCCTTCTTAGTAGAGTTGTGTTGTTTTTCTTCTTTAATCTGGTGAAATTAGTATTGAAGGTTAAGATTTTTATTTTTTTAGAGGAAGTTACTACTTTACTTGACTATATGGGTTGCATTTTTGCTTAGTGAAAGTGTTTTCCTGGTCAAAAAAAAATTGATTTACTCAGACTCCTGTGATGGCTCATGGGAATTGTTATTATGGGGTTGTCTTTGTGCAGATTTCTCTAGAGACAGATTGTATCTCCTAGGATGCAGCATCAGCTTGTTAAATGAATCTGGTGTTTTCTGCAGAAAGGTTGTTTATACCAGGTGACAAACAATGCATTTCCTAGGGCAGGGTAAATTTAATCAAGTCAAATTTGCACCTTATGAATAAATTATCCTGTAATTCTATAGTATGGGATGTTCATCTTAAGAATGAAAGCAACATGTGAAAAGCAGGTTCCTTCTGTGAAAAATAAAAAGTANGGTTCCTTCTGTGAAAACTTCTGGTCAAACTTCCACTCTGAAGCAAGTTATTTAATTTGATAATTATCTGTAACTTGTAACTTTTCCTGTCATTGCCACCTTAAAGTGGTTCAAACCACTGTTTTGAATTGTGCAGTATATGCAGTCTTCTCTCTTGACAAACTTTTTTGGCAAATGGAGTGGTTAGAAGAGTGAAGTTATTCGTGCTCATTTGATACTTGCGTCTTGATCGCTCCTGAATAGCCTTCTGGAAGTAAGGGATGCCATAAAACATCCGTTGCATTTTTAATTATTTTTAAAATTTT
>VYZS01081134.1:13383-27554 GCA_013400695.1 Neodrepanis coruscans | reverse complement strand
GGCGGCGGCGGCGGCGGGGCCCGACACGGCCCCGCCGAGCTCGGACGCGGCAATGAGTACAGCTTGTTTAATCAGAGAGTCCTCAGGCACGGGAAGGAGGGAGAGGGCTGTCGGCGTAGCAGAGGCAGAGGAGGGCAGCCGCGGAGGTGGGCAGCTCCTGCTCGTACCGCCGCGCCGCTTCCTCGCTGCTGCTGTCTCGCTCCTTCAGGGCAGGAGCTTCAGAGCTTCGTCCAGCGCTGCGCCGTTGCCGATTCCCGAGCCGTGCCGGTTCCCGAGCCTGGGTGTCCTCCGGCTGTGGAGAAGCGGGGCTGGTGAGCCGCCCAGCGGCGTCCCGCCCGCCTGCTCTCGCCCCGGCACCGGGGTCCCCGGTGCCAGCCCGTGCCCCGGCTGCTGCAGGAGGTGGCCGCACCACCTGCCCCGCTGCCCCATCCCCTCCTTGTCCTCGCCCCTTAACTTCTTCCCTGCCCGCCTGTTCGAGCCCTCTCACCTCGGAGCCTCTCCAAATCTAACACCCCAAACCACTGAAGGTCCCGATCCGGTCCAGCTTCAGCCCGAAGCAGCCCCTGGGCATGGCCTTCCAGGCCCAATCTCCAGGCAATGCCCACTTGCGACTGGTGAGGGTCTTGCGCCAGAGGGAAGGACGGGCAGCTCTGGCCCCAGAGGGGAGGAAGGGCAGGGTGGAGGAGAGCAGCCGAGGGCCAAGGCTGGATCCCTCCTTTGTGTCCTCTTCGGCTGGTGTGGACTCGGGCTCCAAGGGCAGCAACCGTGAAAGGAGCATCTGGGGTAAACAGAAGGGATAGGGGGGTGAGAGCAGAGATACCTTTGCTCCTGGCTCTAAGCTTTGTACCCCCTTGTACCCACTGCCCACTCCCTCCTTAGGGCATCAAGCGGGATCTAAAGTGATGCCTGTGCACGGCACTGTAGCTGTGACATTGCATCGAGACGGAGGGATCAGCTAAATCACCAGCTCCTACTGTCTGAAATTACTTTGTCCAAAACAGCAGGCAGGCAGCTGCTGTGAGCCTCTGCCTGTGTGCAGATTGCCCTGCTCTTGTTAAACCATACACTGGATTTGGAAGGTAACAGGCTTCAGTCCTTGTTCCTTTTGCAGATGCTGAGCACCTCTGTGTGCTCAGGCCACTGTGTGGCACTTCATTTTTTCCAGAGGGCTAATGGGAAGGATGGGCCTGCCTCAAATACCTCCTGGTGTCAGGGACAGGCAGGAGCAGAGCAGGTGTGAGGAAGGGGGACTCCCCATCTGCCAGGAATCCTCTAGATTATCTGCACTGATTTTTTCCCCCCCAGCTCTGCTAGAAACCTCCAGACAAGGGTTGAGGATTTTATTGGGTGCAGTAGAGGCAGGCATGACTGCTCTGGGAAGCAGCCTGCAGTAACTGTTCCACATCTGTCTCTAGCATGGATGCTGAGCTAAGGCTGAAGATGCCTTTGTGCAGCTCTTTGCCACAGCAAATTAACTGAAGCGTTCACGGGCACCTTCAGCGGAGAGGGAAAATGGTGAGTCATACCAGGATCAGTCTTGTGATTTTAGTTCATGTCCTGGCTTCTTGTCTGTAGCTTTCACATCATGATGTGAAGGTAAGATGTTGGGACTCAGATTAGGCTTTGGGTGAAAGGAAGCTGGATATATTTGAAGGCCAAGAATATTATTGCTGCAGTTACTGAGGATAAGAGATTTACTCCAATGAAGAAGCCCTTCCTTAGCTGGCATCCTGACACGGGCTCTTGGCCTTAAAGGTGGTCTATACTGAGGGGTAGTACTGAGCTTAGGAGTGAAAATCCTGGCCAAACAGGATGCACCTTCTCTCTGAAACATCAGAACCAGGCACTGAACATGATGAGAGATCCAACTGTAATTTCTGTTGGCTGCAGGCACAGAGTGAGCTTAGACAGGAGCAGGCACTTTATCATTAAAAGCCTCTGCAGAGCACTAAAAAGCTTTTGCGTGTCTTGAAATGCTGGTCCTTAGGAGCTGGGTTAAGTCACCTTAGAGCTGAGGCTTCTGGACTGAAAGGAAGGGAACACTGAGAATAGATAGCAGCCTCTGGTTGTTGGAATTTGGGACCACAGCTCGTTCCAGGTTCAAATACAACTCCCCCAGATTGTCTCCTGAAACCTCCCTTAGTTCTCCCCCAGTCCCTCCTACCTGTAGCCTCTGTCCTGGTAAAGACACAGCCTGAGCGCTGGCAGAGAGCAGAACCAAGAGGAGGAAAAATGAGCAAGGCCACGACTGGAGCCCCAGCATTTTCTTCTTATCCCAGGGCTTGTGGGAGGTGAGGCAGGACCACAGCATCCGTGTCACATGCAGTCCCCTCGCCCCTCTCTGCCTTTATAGCTTTGGTTCTGGCAGGCGCCTGGCCCCCAGCTCCCTGCTGAACCACCCCCTGGAGCTCCTTAACCTTTCAGCCCTTTTGTCCAGGGTGATGTATTTCAGGGTGAGCTCAGCAAGACCCCTTCCTCTAAAGAAAAAGGACACAAAGGTGTTTACTGAGTGTCTGGGAAGACAAATGTCTTCAACTCAACTCAGGCAATGTAAGTTGAGCTGCTGCTGGCCGGGACCTGGGGGTATCTGTCAGGGTCAGGAGTGGGGTGACACTTTGAAACACGTACCAAAGGAGGATATTGAAGGCTGCATTGTGTAGTGATATTGAACATACTCTTGGTAGGCAGAGTGCTGTTACTGCTCTCTCTCTAATCAGCGTGAGTGTGAACTACAGCTCAGCTAGCTGTCCTGCATGAGGCAGACAGTTTCAGCTCTGTGACAATACAAGCTTTTGTTTCTAATATTTATATCTTGGTGAGACAGTTGGCCTGGGAATTCAGAGCTCCTGCTGCAGAAGGTGGGTGAATTCCAGTACTATGTGGAAATTGTAACAGTGACAGGAGCGTGGGTCTAGTACTAGTGGGCATATAATTTGCAGGCTGGTTGTCCCGAGTCACCATCTGGAGGACTGGGCTGAGTTTCCAGAGGAACCGTCACAGAAAAGACCTTGTTGAGGCTCAGCTTGCACTTTCTCAAGCTCAGGCACACAATGAAAGCAGGATGGCAAGGAGCAGATTCCTACCTCCTAAATCTTCTGGCCATTAGTTCCCCCCCTTTGTTTACCTCTCCCATTTTACTGTAGTTTCTCACCAGTTGAACAAGGCAATGAGGTCACTGTTTGGAGATCAGGGTGCAGAAGTCAGTCTGGGTGTGAAGACAGAAACTAATCAGGAAAGTTTGTCAGGGGAGAGGAATGGGGGGGACTGTACCCCAGTATGGGATTAGTAATGGGTGTTCTGGGTGAGTTTAACAACATCTTAAACTTCCCTTTCTTCAGTACTGTTGCACAAAGCAAGTTGGGTCAAAACCTGACAGGAAGTGTTCTGCTGCCTGCTTTTGTTTATTTTTTTCAAGAAAAGAAGAAAACTAGAAAAAAAAGTCTTTTGCAGAGATAATGAAAGTCACAGTTATTTGCTCTGTCTCTCTTGCAATCCTTCCTTCCCTCCCTTCTTTCCTTCCCAGCATTTTGCACTTGCAGATGCTGATTTGTGGATCCCTTTCTTCGCTGCCCAAGGAGCCAGAAAGTTTTACACGTTGTTTTGCATCCAATCTGTGAGAATTGAGTAGGGAGCTTCAGTCTGATGCAGCACTGATGCTTGGAAGCAGGAGAGTCTGAACAGGTGGGGACACGCAATTTTTTTAGTTCCATCTGATACCTGTGACCCACAGCTTATGCCAGTTACAGAGCAATGCAACATTCTGCTGGTCCTGTCTGGCAGTCCTTGTCACCCCCTTGCCTGGGCCAGCACGTGTGGGGGCTCCCTAGGTCCCAGATAATGTCCTTCACCTGCTCCACAGGGAACAGGATTGCTGTCAGACCAGTCTTTTAATCTACAAAGCAGAGGTGACTGCAGGAGAGCCATGGGATGCTCTGCCCACATGGGCACTCAGACAGGCTGTCTGATGTGTGCCCTGCCAGCCCCTGCATGTGCTGGATGCAGTATGGTATGAGGTGTTGTGGTGTGAAAGTTTTAGAGGAGTGGAAAAGAAAGGAGAGTGGGCAGAAACTGAGCACATGTTCATCCCACATGCAGGATGTCCCAGAGGACACTGTTGTGTACTTCCTAGTCACATCTGACCATCCAGAAAGAGCTGAGTCAGTCTGCCAGAGCACTCACGCTGCAAGAGAGCCGCAGGCAGGTGCATCTCGGGTTGAGCACACTGGTTGCAAGAGTCAGGTCTTTCCTGAGTGAAAGGTGAGTACCAAAGCAAGACCACCTTGTTTTTGATATGAGAAGTAGCAGCAGCATGACCTGGTGTCCTTTGAATGCTGTGTGCAATAATGCCAGAAATGTGTTTGCAACTGCTGCAAAATTCCAGTCCACTTGCACAAAGACTGAGCCCTGCAGGGGTGGGCAGGGTCTGAGACCTCGAATGACAAATTCCCTCCTTAGGTCCAGCAAAAGCTGGGGCTGGCAAGAGGGAAGGAGCCATCATCCCATGCCAAGCAAGAAACTTCAGGGACTGTGGAAAATTTGCAATTTTTCTTGCAGATTCTTGTAAATTCTTGCAAATCCAGCAAAGCCTGGATAAAATGCAGGTGCTCAGTGACTCAGGTGCCAGGATGTTGCAACTGCTCTGTGTCCCAGATCCTTGCTGGGAGTGCAGTAGAACTGAATAGTTGCTCTGACATATCCTGGCAGTGACTGTGAAGTGAAAAGGCTTTGGCAGACGAGTCCCCAGTTGCCCCAGTTTTCTTAGACTCAAATAGGTTATTGTCCTTCTTTCCTCTGTGGTGCTAACAAGTTTCCTCTGTAAAAACCCTTCTCCCTCTGATGCTGGGACACTGATTCTAGAGCTTGCAAGGCCACCAGGAAAATGGTCTCCTGCTGAATCACAACCAGTCTTTTACAAACAGTTGCTTATATAGGAAAGGAGCAGGTCAATTGGGGAGTGAGAGGATTGGGAACTGAGTGAAGTACCTTGAGGGAACACCCCTTGGCCCATGGGGATGGAAAAGGACAATGGTTGCTGCAGGCTCTAAAAGCGAGAATGATATTCACATTATTTCACTGGTACCATTTGTAGGAGTTCAGAGCAACCATGATCAGGAGAGATGGAAATGGAAACACCATTGATCTTGGCACTGAGTAATCCCACTGCCTCAGAAAAAAGGGAGTGGTATTAGTCCTTCAGCACTGATTCCTGGCAGCCGCTGAAACATCTGCTTGTGAGGTACAGGAGAGCAGCAATCTACTTTAGGCAGTAGCCACTGTGTAGCTGTCCAAACCCCTCTTGGGTTTTGCCTTGTCTTTCTGCAGGACTTCCTTTATCCATGACACAGGACTGCTGATTTTTCCCATGTCAGGAGAGGACAGCAAGGAGAGGGGGATGATCCTCCACCTGAACAGGTTGCAGAAAGGGACCAACTGGAGCTCCCACTCATTGAATTTCCACTCCTGCTTGTCCAGGCAGACTGCAAAGCAGTAAAGGAGCCACTCTGTTAGTCCAGTCACTGACTGCCAAGCCTTCCTTCAATCTCAGGAAGGTGATTGTGGGGCAATTTGAAGGAAAAAGTTTAACCACCTGTAGGGGAAAAGCATGGCCTAAACGTGAGCAAATGCTTTTATGACTTTTATGGCCACCTTGCTTCCTCTATCCAACCTGTTCATATCTCCCCTGCTGCAGGACTGTCAACATATTATCTCATGTATACTCAAGATTGATTGCACAGGCTTGTAAAGCCTTGATCCTGGTAGACATCCATATATTCTGTCCTTCTTTTTCCATTCCCATATGTGACATACCCTGTGGGTGGTGGTGGAATCGCATACAGTGTGCATGACTGTCACAGTTACTGTGCCAGAGCTGCTGCCTCTGTTTCCTGTAGCCTTCACTGAGTATCTTATCAGGGAGAAAGGGAGAGAGGGACAATATTGCTGCAGCTTTCTTATCTTTGTATTTCACGTGGTTGTCCTGTGGCTACTGGCATGCTCTGGAGTTGGAGTGTATCCGTACTGGGATCTGGCTCTTATGGCAGTGCTAACAAGTGTGCAGGTATTATTACTGGGCCATGGGACTGAAATGTGGTGTTTGGTGCACATGGCCCACTCCAGTAAATACACCTGTCACCCCATCATTCCCCCTTCTACTTGTTTTTACAAGAATTTAACACGTTTGTCCACTCAGCTATCAGGATGAAAAACCATAGGCCCACGTAAGTGCAAAGTTTTGTTTGTTTGTTTTTTAAATTGGGATTAAATTAAGCTACAGCAGTCTTTTATTACTACTCATGCAGCCAGGCTAGAGGAGAACTGAACAGCATGCTCTACTTGCTGGGTGAACTAAGGGTGACCCCAACGACTGCAGGTACTTGGTAAATCCTGGGAGACAGAGACTGCAGAAGAGCTGCAGGAAGCTGCAGAGAAGAGAAGGACCTTTACCCTCCTGCCCATCTAATGCCTAGTCTTCTTTCTAGACAGCTGACAGGTAAGAGGAAATAATTATGGAGTAATAGCTCTGGGACAAGTGCCAACTTGCCCCTGAGACAGGAGGTTAAAGGTTATTTATGTGATTAACACAAAATCTAGTTTAGGGCACTTTATGTTCACAGGGCAGCTCAAGGAGTGGCAGGACTGACTTGAACACTGATGTAGCATTCCTGGAAGGAAAGAGCAAAAGTGCCAGTAGTATTTGAAACATAACTGGATTTGCAGCAACTATATTCCAAAAAGCATAGTGAAATAATCAATGTTAACAGTATACTTAATAAGTTGATCAGAGTTATTAAAAATTAAAGCTTTTAGTGTTGGGTTGTTTATATTTTTTCTTTTAAACTTCTTTTAAAAGAAGATGTATTTTTTCCCTACTCACTTTGCATACTGTTTATTGAAGCACTCTAGTGCTTCAATAATAAAAGTTAACTTTTTTTGTTTCTCCTCACCCTCTACTCCCTCACCTCTTCTTTGATGAGATCAGCATAAGAAAAAGATGCAGGTAACTTCCCCTCAAAGCTGTGCTGGGCTTTACAGGGCAAGAGCTTCAAAAAGGATGGAACATAGAAAGGCCTAACCCCAGGAAAACCACACTGGTCCTGTGTTATGAGAAGCAGAATAGTTTATTATAAGCATTTACAAAATGTGAAAGGAAGGGGTAGTTTGGATTTTCTTAAAGACACTTTCTTCAAAAGATTTTTTTTTTTTTCCAAAAAGCAACTTACTCTCATCTGTAAAGCCAAGGCAAAAAATCAATCAAAGTGGCAACTATGTTCACCACTGCCTTTCTTTGTGGATATAACAAAAGACAGGATTGCAATTGCTTTAGCTTGGTGTTAACTTCCATTTTGTCCTCGTTTAAAGCACTCTCATATCATGGGGTAGTTCAGACAAGAGAAGGCAACTGCTGCTTTTTTATTTTTAGTCGAGGACAGTGGCAGATGGTTTTCCCTCAGCGCAGCCGTCGGGCTGAAGATCTGGTGATGGGCGTTGTTTTGGTGGGGGTTTCTTCCTCCCTTAATTCTGCTGACAGCTCTAAAGAGAGTAAAACATGTCAGTAACCAGCACTCCACTGCCTTCAGCAGAGAAATCCCAGGCAACCTTCACAGCACTCTGAAGCTCATTACCAAAGGAACATCCCTGTTGCACCAAATCTATAGTCCTTCTCCCCTTTCCCCGTTCAAGGGCACATGAATGATGCCTTACCATCCTCAAAGCTGTTCTCCTCATCACTGGAGAAGGTGATCACAGCTCTTTTGCGTGGAGGCTTCTTTTGGCCACGCTTTTGGTTTCGGAAGATGCGAGATGGGGGTGTGACAAAATCTTCATCCCTGTTGGCTGGGCTCAGGGGCTGACGGCGTGAACCTGTCAAGAAAAAGGGGGAAAAAATAAAAGAGAAAGGTAGCAGCCATTCTGTCTGGAAGGGTGAGGAGAAGTCTCTAGGTGTCTCTGCTGTACAGCAGGATCAGGGGAGAGGCTGCAATCTCACAAAAGGAACATACTTCCTATTGGTTTCCGCTTGGCTGGCGCTGGCACTGGAGTTTGAGTACCTTCCTGGCATGTCTCTGTTGAATCCAGCCCTCGTTTATGGGAGGCAGAAAGCTTCTGCTCCAGCTCTTCAGCAAGAGCCTGATGGAGGTACAAAACAGTGGAGGGGGGCGGAAAAAAGGTCAGGGGAGAGAACTATTACATACTTAGCAGAATTGCCATCAAGTTAAATAAATAAACTGATACAAATTGTTAGGCCTGTTTAAAATGGAAAACTGTGAGGCTTTCCAATCGCTGTGTGTAAAAAACAATGGCTTTTCTGGCCTGGAAACTTGTCCCCATCCTTACTTTAGCCTCAGGTTTGCCACTTCCTTTGCGGAATCGAGCCAGCACAGTTTGGAAACAGTTGTAGACAGCTGGATCTTGGAGCTTATCTGCAAAGCAGTCAAAGTTGTCCTGCAGCTTGTGAAGGCCCCGTTCTGAGATTGGAAGCAGAGTAAGGCAGTGGGACAGATCCCGGTATTGTCGCTCCGTTCTGGGAAAGATAAAGATTGCCATTAGCTCTTAAAAAAAAGGTGTGTGTGTGTGAGGATGAGCACATCTCACCTAGAACTGCAGTGTTTCCCACAGGTGCAGAACATGAGATGCAGGTTATTTTGTTACAGGTCAGTGACAGGGTACCACACACAACCACCACTGTATTCCAAAGACACTGACTTAGTGTCTGTCAGAAAAGCACGAAGGCTCCACCGCTAAAGAACACAGGCACTTGTTTAAGATGTCAGAAGTTATTGCTGACTATGAAGAAAAGACAACTCAGTGAGGTCAGGACTCCTCTTGAAGGGCCTTATTTTGACTGAATCATAAACCCCCCCTGGCTGCTCATTTTTGCATGTTCGAGATGATCTCAAACAGAAGCTGTATTTGATGTTCTCTCTCTCTTTCCTGGCCAGTTACATAAGGAAGGTCATATTCATTAAGTTATAGTCAACAAATAACAAGTGCTGTATCAAAGAAGGACTAAATTCAAATTCCAGCAGAAGTTATTGAAAAAAAAACCAAAGGGAAAGAAAAACAAAAGCACAAACTGGCATCCCTATCAGCTCACTGTGATGGGAGGGGAAAAAAAAGCAAGACCAAAGCCCCTGCTATTCATATCTACAAAGCAGAGAACCTGAAGTCTGTCCTGCACCTGCACTCTCAGAATGCTCTGTGCAAACCCAGACAGATGGAGAACAAAGCTGCAGCATCCAGTTGTTTCCATCTGTAAGGTCTGAATGGCACCTGGCAAGTTGCTTCGTTTAGAACTCCAGAAATGCCGAGGAGGGTGATGGTGGCTGCAAAACCTTTTCTGATAAGCTCCTGTTTTAACCTGGAGGAGTCTTGCTCTGGCATTACCACTAGTGTTCATCAAGCTGCTCATTATTTTGGTACAGAAATCTCAGGACATTTTACTAAAGGTTAGACACAACTTGCACAAAGTTTGTTATTTACAAATGAGTTCCTGGGAGGCAACTTGGGAGAGAGGGACCATTCTCCACTCCAGCTGAGGAAAAAAAGTCCAAATATTTTGGGAAATATGCAACTCCCTGAGGCAGCTGAGCAGGTCATGTGCCCTGGGACTGTGTACAAGTGGCCAAGATAAGCAGACACAGCTTAAATCTCAAGGGTAAAGCCACAACAATGGAGAAGGAAAACCACAGGAATGGGTGCACCAAAACCAGTGGAAATTAAAATGAAGGTATCACTGGAAATACGTGACAGGGAAGCAGATAAACTTCTATTATCTTTCTTCTTGGGGGGGAAAAAAAAAGTATACACCTGGGTCAGTGGAGTTACAGCCTGGGGAGCAAGGTAAAAGAAGCAAAAGAATCCCAAAACCAAAAAAGCAAAATGATATCCCAGATTCATGGGGTGGATCCTGCACTCTTCACAATGAGCAAAGCATACACATCTTGCAGACAGAGCAGAGCAAAAGCCTAAGTCTATAGTGAAGCTCTTGAATAAAATAATAATTAAAAAAAACCCCAAAACCAGAGTTCCAGGTATAGAATGAGTACTGAGCAGCCCATGCACACAGAACAAGGACAATCCTTTATCAAGTTCCTAGTTGAGACCACCCCAGACAGGACTGCTGGGGAGATCCCAACTTCTCAGTTGAACACAATGATTTCCTAGCTGAGCTGCATGGGAATGACCTGTGGAGAAGGATCACATTGGTACACAAAACCCACATGTGGGATGTCCCCTTGCTCAGCTATAATGAAGATCTAAACTGTCACAAAGCTTTTTTCTTAAGGAAGGAGGGAAGAGGAGCCAACCACTGCACAATAAAACCAGAAACCTTAATTTATAGGTATTTATTCCTGTATTTTTAGGAGGAAGGTAGTTAAAAAAAAAAAGAGACTTAATCCAGGTTATGTCAGCATTTGTCACTTTGTCACATGAAGAATATGAAGGGAACCTGTAACAACCCTCACATACAGGTTTGTTCTAACTATTACTAAGAAGGAAAAGAGCTAAAATTAAAATTACAACACACCTGGCAGTCCGGAATCGCTGGCAAAGTTTCTCCACCAAGCTCTCTGTCTGTTTGTCTTTTGTAATATATGAGAAGAGGTGTCTGCAAGGGTAAAAAAACCCAAAAAACAAAGGTGAACACCCAGAGAGGAAACCCCATTTCAGGTAGGTATGGAGCTGAAAAGGCAGCAGTGCTGACTTCTGATTTTAAGTTTAGTTTGAAGTTTTAAGAATGATCTCCTCACTTCACAAGTAGCACTGACAGACCAGTGTGTCTGGCAAGCAGACCTTGAGGGGAGCAGTGTGGTATGCAGTATTTCCCCCCTCCACTTCAAAACCAAACCATTCTTTTGACTTTTTCCATTATTAATTTGCTGAAAGCATGTTGTTGTATTTTGGATCAAAACACAATGCACAGAAGTGTACATTACTTGGCACTAAAATGAGAACAAAGCCTTACAGAATTTAAATAATTTAATCTCATTTTTAATTAGCTTCTTGAGAGACCTGGACTTTAACAGAGTTAAGTACTTGTGCATTTTGCACTATGTCCTCATAGAAATCATTAAGTAGCTTCTGTTTATTAAGAAGGTTCTGCTGTCCTGCATTTTTCTTGTATCAACATCTGTTAACTTAAGCTCAGTCAGATTGCCACTGGCCTTGAAACAATTGCTCTAAAGCACTTCCTTGTTCAGTCTTTTTTGTGTCTACAACCAGCACACCAAACTGCTTTTCTAAGATGCAGAACAGAGACAGCATTCTCAAGAGTCTTCCTTTTGCCTTTGTTCCAGCATCAATTAATCTTTAAGTGACCAGAACTGTGGCAGTACTCAAGGCAAGGTCTCACCAGCACTGCCAGTGCTTCCCTGTATCAGAAAAAGATTTCCTGCTGCAGTAGGAAGTGGAATGCTCTCTAACTTGAGCCAAAGCTTTACAGAAGAGGTTAAACCATAACAAGAGGTTAAACAATCAACCTTATGCTTTGTTCTGCTAGTTTTCATCTCAGTTATTATCACTGTAACTCTCATTCTCCAAAGTTAATCCTTTAACAGTGATAGTTCCCCCACTACCCCTATCTTTTTTACACTTCCTTATCCTCCAGTTTGACAAGTATCTCTGGAGACTAAGGCACTGCTCCATCCCTAGCGTGTGTTTTTGTCCACTGTGGTTTCCAAATTCAACCAGATCCTCTTCACTTTGCAAGGATTTCATATAGTGCTACATGGGAAAATAGTTCAGTTACTATTCCCTTTTTTTCCCATTTAAAGGATATGATGTGGTGTGATAACTGATGATCAGGTCTTCTTTAAAATTACTTATCTTCAGACTAATTTGATACTTGCCTACTTTTCTAAATCAATGCTGCCTTTTGTTTCATTTGTCAAATACCTCCAGTTCTCTCCCTGTATGTTGTTGGAAGTCAGAACTAAGTTCCATCTATAGCTTTCTTAACCCCACTAATCACACTTTAATGCAAGTGCTAGACTTACTTTTCTCTGTGGT
Organism: Neodrepanis coruscans; assembly: GCA_013400695.1. NCBI lineage: Eukaryota > Metazoa > Chordata > Aves > Passeriformes > Philepittidae > Neodrepanis > Neodrepanis coruscans. The sequence goes on along the minus strand of VYZS01081134.1, from coordinate 15,548 downwards.
AACACCTCCAGTTTAACATTCAGTAAAGCTGTAGTACCAGTTTTTTAATAAAACTGCTTACAAAAATCCAGTAGGTCACCAACATGACAAAAGCAGCAGAGTCTTTAAGACCAGTTGTGTTCTCCTAATGTTGCATATCCATCTTCCCATACATGAAACCAACTACTTTCCTTTTCTAGAGGGAAAGTAATTTTGACTCTTTTTTGTTCTCCTCACCCCCGACTATGCCTTTAAAATCAATTCCCCTCAGCATGAATCCATTTCAAACACAGACTGAAAAAGTTAGACCAAGGAGAACAACTGAAAAAGCACTTTGCATATGTCACAGTAGTTCTTCTTCCCTGGATCTGACACCTCCTTTGTATAAATATAATCCTGGTCCTAAGAGATTTATTTAACCTCAGAATACCTCATAATAGTGTGGAAGGATTCCTCCTCTACGCCGCAGTCAGGATTTGAGAGATGACTGATTATGTCTGGAATCAGATTATAGACGGCATTACCCTGTGCAGAACACAAGTTACTACATGAGATGTAGAATTATAAAGGATAACTTGAGTCAAGACTAATAAGCTGCCCACTTAAAATTACCTCCTTTCACCCCATCCCAGGTCTACTGACTGAAAATGTCACCTTTTTGAAACAAGCTGTACACAGCCAGCCAAACCTATCCAGGACTACTTGGCCAAAGCTAAGGGTGGAAAAAAACCAGCCAAACCACAAGCTGCAACTGCAGCCCAGCTCTGCTCTTTGGCAGTATTGGATACAGTTTCTTTGCTTTCCAACTTTGCCACAAACCAAGAAAAAAAGCTTCCTGTTAAAGGGAACATCATTTCAGCTCAAAGAACTGCTTCCCATCTTGCCTGAAAAGGTCCAATCCATATTCCCTTTCCCAGTGCTTTTACTTGGTTTTGTCACAAAGCACTGCAGAAGTAGAAAGTCAACAGTCAGGTGGCTGGCTCTGCTTTAACAGAGCAAAGCAAGACAGAAAAGCCCCCTCAGGCAGTAAGTGTTGAGGTCTGAAGGGCTCATGTGAGGCTACATGTTGAATGAACAGTGTACAGTGGATAACACTGCTCCTGTTCTTACCTGTGTGGACTGAAACTGTTTCAATTAAGTATCTTAATGTCACAAAGCCAAGAACAACTTGGAAAGGTTTCAGAGAAGGTGCCTGAGTCATAAGGTCAGGGAACTCTGCTGTAAGGCCTGAAGGTAAGCTCCAGAAAACTGCTCCAAACCCTGTTCTAGGCAGGCACAAGAGAGTGAAAGGACAAGGCACTGCTTTGGAGCCTGCCTTCCAGTGTGAATGGATGAGGTCAAATTTAGCAACATCAGGCAGGGATGAAGCAAAACTTGTATTGCAAAATTTCATTTAGCTACCCTTATTTAGCCAACACAGAGAGGCAGACAGCTGCTCTACACCACAACACAACACACCTTCTCCAGGACTCATGTCATTGATCCAGCCTCCTACAGCCCTTTTCTACTCTTGTAAAATAAGGTCCCTGAGCATCCACTTGCCTTGCTGGAGAGTTCATCGAAGAAGTTCTGAGCCACTCCCACGATTGCCTCCTCTGGGTCTATGAGCAGAGCTGCCATTTCACTCACTTGGCCCTTCACCTTTATCATGTCCTTGAGGATGAGGTCAGTCATCACCAGTCCAGCCGTCTGCCTCACACTTGGGCAGGGATCCCGCAACCTGACAGAAGCAAATAGTTACTGCAGAAAGAAGCAGAGGAAGTGTCTCTAATGATACCCATGATAGCCCAGGCCCAACTCACGACAACACAGCCCAGGGCTGTTGTCTTCCTGTACCACCTTCAAATTTGGCTTCCTGGGTCATTCAGACTTTCTGGAGGCCCAGTGTCACCTTTCCACAGAGTTTTTATCACCTGTCCTCTCCCAGCAATGAGTGTAGCACTACCTGGCATAGAGATGTGATGTCCATGGCTCCACCAGGTTGGGGAAGCGGATGGCCAGATCCCCTGCTGCAATAATGAGGTTGGATCTCACACCAGGCAGAGTGGACTTCTCCATCATTGTGAAGAGCAGACACAAGTGGAGGTCACAGAACTTGGAGCTGGCAGGAAAGAAGGGATAGATACCAAAATTCCATCTCGCATAACTAAAAAAATGTAACCTTTGAACACTCGCAACATTTGCTT
>VYZS01081134.1:0-10665 GCA_013400695.1 Neodrepanis coruscans | reverse complement strand
GCTGTAGCTGGGACACTAGAAGAGCTGCCCATAAGAAAACCCCCTTGGTTCTCACCCTAGATCTCTGATGCTTTTTGCTGCTGTCAGAACGCTTCTTTTTCTCCTCCTCTTTGAGGATACGGCGTCTGCGTAGCTCTGTAGTCACTGGCGTTTCCAAATATTCTACCTGTTGTATTGCCACTTGTCCCACAAGGGACACCAGGTGCACTAACAGGAATGTGGGGAGACTGCCGTCACCATCAGAGTCTCTGCTGGGAGAATCCCCTGCACCTAAAGGAGAAAAATTACTACAGTTCAGTGTTTATCTAGACCTCTTCCCCTGTTACAGAATTTCCAGGCCACCAGTTTCTGATGTGATATACTGAGCTCAGACAACAGACATACATTAGTTACTGCCCAGTCTCTCATTCTGTGACCCATCTCCATGCTACACAGACTGCTTCACAGAACTTGCACCCTTCCATGCCAACACCTCCACTGGTTCCTCAGCTCTGTTCTCATGCAGTTACTCTAAGCCACCCAATTTCAGCATTGGAAACCATAGCTACAGATTTCCTCCATCAGCTTTTTTCCTCACCAGCTTTCTGCCCATCAGCCTCCTGCAGTTTCTCCAGGGCTTGCCGAATGCAGGCATGCAGGATGTGAGCACATATCTCCTCTGCCCCTTCTGCCAGCTCGTAGATGAGTGTTATTGCTGCCTCCATGAAGGGGATCCAGTGAGTACTCGGCTGGGCAAAGCCTGATGAGAAGAGGGAGCAATGTACCACATATACCAGTAGCACCACAGGCTGCCTCACAGCCCAACCTCATCTCCTCCAGACCTACTGATGACTTGAGCTCACCTTTACTGAGAGTCTCACTCAGGCAATCAAAGACCATGTGGTTCTGGGGCAGTCGAAAAGGTGCACGGACCTCCTCCAGTGGTGCCTGCAGAGAGAACAGATGAGTTCCTCACATAAAAACAGCACATGAGATCCCCACCATGTCCTTCCTGGTATTTAACCTTGCTGTGTGCACAATGCTAATCAAACCCATGCTAGGCCTGTGGCAGGGACACCCAGTGCTGCTCTGCAATTAAACATACAGCTGGGACATTGCTGTCACTTTGGAAGGCACGGTGACAGGATTGCATTGATTTAAAGCTTGACCAGATGATGATCCCAGGCCAAACCAGACAGTTCCGCTATCTCACCTTGAATCAAAATTACTCTTTTGAAATCTCAAAAGGATTCTTTTCAAATCTGATATTATTTACTCATTCTCCATAATGAAAAGGGAAACCTTTAGAGCATTTTCAGAGACATCAACAGTAAGTCAACTAGAAAACCCTTGCCTAGGGGTACTCCAGAACCATAAGGTGTTGTTTAAAAGCAAAATACCATCAGTAGAGATAACAGAGGATAGGTCTGCATCCAAAACTACCTCACACTTAGGCTGTTGCATATGCTCTTTATCAGTCCCACCGCATTTTAGGTTGGACATAAGGTAACTTAGAGAGGTTTTTTTTTCCCCAAGTGCATTAAAAAAAATTATCAGTTATTTCCCAGGCAAAGAAGCCATCAACCATCATGTTGTTCTAAGTACAACATGGATAAGTTTGAAAACCTTCCATGTTTTATATTCCCCTGTACAGCTGACAACTTCTGAATATCAATTAATAGGGAGGGGAAAAGAATCACACCACCAGAAAACATCAGAAAGGGTTTCATGGTTGAGAAAACACAAATCAGTTTAGAATTGGGAGTCTGAAGAATAGAATTGAAAGGAAAACATATTTTCTTGTGCACTGAACTCTTTACTAATTGAATTCAGCCTGGTGTCTAATGAAAATTCTTTTATTACATGTTCACTGATGTGTGCTAAGCTTTCCAGACAGTGCAGCTGAATGGTCTCAACCTACTTAATTTCAAAATCTGTAAAAATTTAATTACTTCTCTCTCTTCTCAACACAAAGCAATTCTCCTCCCTTCTGTGTTTCTGGATGACCTCAAGAACAAACCAAGAGTCTCACCTTAGGGTTACTGGCAAGTTTGGAGATAACATTGCATACTTCTTGAGCCAGACGATAGTCTTCACATGCCTTCTCAGACAACCCTACTGTCACCAAGATGTCCAGCTTGCTGCCTATGATCTCTGGCTTCCCTCTGTGGAATGGAAGGGATGGGGTTGTTACATGAGGTGCTGCTGAAAGTTTACAGAAGTACCAGGATAACCAAGAGAAATAACCCTCGTGCCTTTTGGAAGGCAGTGGTTTGAGCAAGAGGGGAAAAAAACCCCAAACATCCAATGACCCAAGATACAGCTATAGGAGTAACAAGCAATATTCCACAGAAGCCACAGAGCACCATCCACACTGATAAGAGATGTGGTGCTCCTAAGTGGTCAACACTGGGCAGAGTCTCCTTGCAAAGAAGGAAGATTCTTGACTCTTCTTTCTTACTTAGAAAGGAGCAAAACTTACAAGGGTAGGACAAAGAAAAATGTTGCAAAAGAGAAGAGAGTCCAGGAGCTCAGGTGGTAAAATGTGCCATTTCCTCCCTTGCTGTGGGAAACAAAACCACATCATCCAGAAAAAAAACCAAAACCCACGTCCACCCATTCTTCTTCCTGCCTGTGAAAGAACTTTAGGATCATCATTATGCAGACCTATTTCTGATAAAGGACTGAAGTAGGGACAGCAAGAAGAAATTTGCAGGTAAGCTGAATGCCAAAGAGTTATTGGACTAGGAAATCAAGGAAATTAAAACCTTATACTGCAGACATTCCTTTTGCCCCCAGAAAGTGAAAAGATTCATTTCCCTTCATGCTAAAATCTCCAGACATCTCTACTCAGCAGCTTCTCACTGTTCTTATCCAAACACAGACAAAGCTGCAGAGCTGTGACACTATAAACTCTGAGAAGGGATGGACATTTGGAAACACAATGAAAATAATGTCATAGTCATTCAGAAGCTGTGGTGCTGAGAACCAGCACAATTATGTTTAGTTCCAGGCTTTATTATGCCATGATACAGTTACTATTTTTGAAGGTACAAAGCAAGCAAAAGGGTCAGCTGATGCAGCACTCAGTTCTTCAATAAAAATCGACTGCCTATAACATCCTCCCACCCTCAGGGTGTGACCTGGCCCCAGGCTCACCGTGCCATCATCCCCAGCAGCATCACAGCAGCACAACGTTCCACTGACGAGCACCGAGATTTTTCCCTGAATCGCTCCCAAAGCAGCTGGATTGCAGCAGGTTTTATCTCATCTTTCTGCACAAACTCCGAGATCTGGAGAAGAAATGCAATTAAAACACTAGGGGGAGGCAGAGGAGGATGGACTTCAAAGCAAAGACATTCCAGACCTCTAGGATCACCAATACAATCCAAACCCAGACAAAGCCAATACTCACTACTTCTTCTAAGCACTGTATCGTTTCTAGTGATTCATCCACCATGATGAGAGAGAGGGAATTCACCAGGTGCTGGGCCTTGGCCCTTTGAAAGAGGTAAAAAAAAAATTAAAAAAAGATAAAGAAAAAGCAACTGTAACAATTACTGACCTACTAGAGAGGCAAGAAATCTGTGAGAGAACAGAGCTGATCCCTGGGGACAGGGAAACTTTGCCCACCACAAGCTTGAGTATTCCAATTCAAGTGCCAACAAGAGTGACACAGGCTCAAAAGTCCATTGCCCTGTGCACTGATGCTCCTCTCAATGCCTAAAGACCCAGACAGAGGCAATTAGCAGCCACCTCCCAGTTTACTTCAACCACAAATCAAATTCCCTAGAATGTAAGAAATTAAAAATCTCTCTGTGAACAATTAAGGCCAGAACTCAAACTGCAGAAGACCTGTCTCCAGGCAATACTATCAAGAAGAAATAAGAAGCAGTGGGTGCTTTTTATTGCCCTGATGGTACAAATGAGGGTGAGGTGTGGTGCATCTCACCAGGGATCACACTTAACTCATTGCATGTTTATCCAACCAAGTGCTAAAAAAACCAGGCAAGTGTCAGAGTAGAGAGGAGTCAGCTCCTCTCTAGTGTGGAAGAAGCCTGCAACTGGTATCCAGCTCCCACCCCCAAATCCTCAAAAAGGATAAGCAATAAACTTGGATAAGGTCAGCCACAGGAGGCATGACTTGTCAGCAAAAAGTCTGAGCTCTGGTAACAGAAATATAGTTCCAACTTCAGACCACACTTTATACCATTTCTCTCATCAACCCAATAGGAGTTATAACTACAGTTACAGAAGCTCAAAATGAGGGAAGAGACACTGGCCAACAACTTTGCCCACAGAAGGTGAAGCATACAAGACTCCTGGACATGGGATGACTCCATAACAGCAGTTGTCTCCCCAGGGGTTGAAACAGCCATTCAAAAAAATCAGTTCATTTGAGCCAGTCAAGAACCTGGCTGGCAAGAGAAACATTCACAACTGACACCCCTTGTTCCCTTATCATACAGGGAACCTGCCCAGTTAATTTGGGCACATGCATCTTGGGGCAGTGCTTTGTGTGAGAATTTATGAGAACAAGTGTGAATCCTGATAACAGTTGAAATTAAAGTAATTCTCAGCACTTCCTTCCATAAGCTCTCCCATGGAGTTTTGCTACATGAATTTCCTACACATGAACCCTATGACAAGAGCAGAAGCTTAACAGTAGGTCCCACAAGAAGACTGGGATACTCAAATACATAATGTTGCCTTTCAGCTCAGCATGAAGCACTGCAACTTTCCAGTTCTCTTCTTGTCCATATCCCATTCCTAACAACAGAAAGGGAAAGGTGGGAGAAGAACTAAAAAAAAAAACCCAAAACATCTGAAAAGGAAGACCCATACCTCTCAGAATCCTTGCTGGGGCTCAGATAGAGCCTCCTGTAGACATTCAGCACAGCCTCCTTAATGCCAGGCTCCTTTGCCCATATGAGGGGGAGCATCCTGCAGATTCCAAACAGTGCCTGGGGCACACCAAACTGGAAGACCATCACAAAGAACTCAATGGCTTCCTGCACCACTGCAGAGAGAACAGTTGCATTAGTTTAGTTCTTTCCCAATTCCCGTTAGAGAGGCCATTAACACAAATTCCTAGGGATACTGCTCTCATAGCAAGCTCTACAAGCATCTAAAGATCACTTCTACTGTCTGCAGAGGAGTCAAGTCAGAATGGGATCACTAATGCACAGATGTCCTCGAGAAAACAGGCACAGGTTAACAATTTTACAGCTAAATTTAATGTGATACGTTTAGGAAATCATCTGAGAACAATCTCTTCTAGGAGACAGTAGTTATAGGAAAAAAAAAAAAAGTCTTATGGTCACAGCAAACAGCTCAATCTAAGTCCCAGTGCAATGCTATAACCAGGTTAACTAAACTACTGGATGTACAAATAGGATAAGGAGTAAGACATTTGGTTCCAGCTTGACTGCTCCTGAAATATACTGCCCAGTCTTCTGCTCATAAGACAAGAAAAAGCATTAAGAGAGCCAGCATTCACAAGAGAGTCACAGTAGTGATCAGAGGAGCTGTACAACTAACAGTTCATATAGTCTGACCTCTGGTTAAGTAGGAGCTTTTACCAGTATGAGCCCAGATTTACAAGTCTGAATTAAGAACATCTATCAGGAAGGCTGGTATGCTTTCCCAGCCCCTAGTCACACCAGAAGATATGAGTTTCCAACAGAAAAAAAATCTTTAGATATTAAATCTTTAATTATGAAAAGCTAAATCTGAGCACACACATCCCCCCCTCAAGCAGCAGTGTCCTCTCTCTAACTGCAGACAATGTCTCAAAAAATCTCCACTGTCCAGACACTGAATTTGCCTTCCTTATACCACATCACAGGACAAGAGGGAAATGGAAAGTTAGTAAAATCCATGCAGCCACAAAACACCCCCGACAACCAAAACCCAGATGCTTAAGTATCAGGTATGGGCACTCTCTCAGCTTTGACTTTCAAATGACCTGTAAAGACACTGAACTCAGAGGTTTGTTTTCATGTGTGTGAATAGTTAATGACATCAAACCTTGCTGGGGAAGTCCCCATGCTTATCACAAGTAATGTATGAGTCTTTAACACAGATGAAGCCTCAGAAGTGTTTGCATGAAGCCATAGTGCCCAGACCCACCTGTACCCAAGATCTGTGCACATGGATGTGCTGGAGAGTTTGGGAGAGGGAGTTGTGCCCCTCTCTGTGTCCCAGCTCCCTTGGAAATGCCAATTAATGATAAACACTTCAAAAAAAAGCTTGAGTGGTTACAGTAGTTCTAATATTTAATATGAACACCTGAATTAACTCAAGGCCTACCCATCACTGCCTTTCACTACAGCACTGAAGAGGAACAGGCCACAGCTTATGTCTAGTTTTCCTTTGAGAAAAGGTGAGGTGGATGAGAGCAGCTGCTTAGTTCCCCTCTTGTGGCCAGCACAGCATCTGAGGCTGTATCAGGGCACTGAGCATGTAACCAAACCCAGCTTCACGGGCCACATTTACTTTTGGGGAACCTCCACTGGGACAATAAGCATACGACCCTCCCCACAGGAGGCAGGATAGCTCCCACAACTGAAGTCATTTTGGTCACCTGGCTGGCTTTATTCATATCAAGAAGTTCAAAACCATTTTCTTTCAAAGGTTTTCAAAAACATTTTCAACCTTGGTATTTAAAAAATGGACTCCTAAAAAGCCCATTCATGCCCAATTCAACCCTTTCACAACACTCATTTAGATAATGCTTGCTTTTCCAATATTCTGGAAGTGCCTGTGACATTTGTTTTGCAAAGAGCAGCTCCTCCAATCTTTTCCCCTTCCCTGGAGCTCCACCACTCCAACAAGGTGAAGGACCTGGAAATGCTGAATGGGGAAAGAAGGGCCCTGTGGTTATTTCACATACCTGAGATAGAGTTTTCATACATCAGCTTGCTGATCAGGTTCACAGCTTCTGTGATTTTCACTGAGAAGTTGTAAGTGTCTTGCATGTACTGCACCAACTTCTCCTGTTTGACCAGTTCTGCTTGAAGCTGCTCTTCCTGTACAACTTCTTTGGTCTTACAACTACTGTTGTCATTTGGAGCATCCTCCTTATTCTCACCCGGGCATGAACCTGCACAGCACAGTTATTTATGAGCAGTATTGCAGACACAAGAGAAACAGGTGTGGTTCAGGGCATTTTTAGCCCTTCTCTCTGCACTGCATAGAGCCAGGATACAAAAATCCTAATTTTGACACCAGACCTGGCTATAAAATCTCAGCATACCACAATGTGATGCTCCACAGACGTGCCAGGTTAGTACAGGGGTGTTGAAGGCACAGTCCAGTTGGGATAAACTCCATTAAAGTGCTGAAGGGGTTAATCTGAACTTGACAGTTCCCCAAAAATAGATGAGGCCCTAAAAGGGAATCAAGGCAGAGCAGGGAGGAGGCAGCAAGCACTACTACTCACTAGCAAAGTTTGTGCAAGTGTGGGGAGTTGACAAAGTTAAGATTTTTGGACAGTAGACTTCCAATAGAAATGTGCTCAAGGCTAAGCAACATTATGCTGAAACAAATATCAAACAAAGCATATGAAGTCTTAAAATTACACCCAGAGGCTCAAGCCCCAGATAAACAAGAATTTTCTTGAACCACATATTTGGTCAAGGCTCCTAAGGGTAAGCATTATGTGCCACCACCTGTTCAGGAAGCAGAATTCCTGACAAATTCAGACAGCACAGAAGGCTGTGAGTGGGTACACTGCCTTCACCTCCCTCAGCAGATATTGCATGAGATAAAGCATCAGAAATGGACTTCTACTGAGAACAGGGAACTGTTCTGACCAAAAATGAAGTATAGAGGCAAATGTAGATGAGCAAATGGTCCAGAGATGGTGCAGCTCTATAAGCTGTCGAGTACACACAGAAAGAGCCCCACAGGTCAGAAGGAGGGATAGGGCATTCCAGAGGGTTTTGGTCTAGGTTTTGGCATCACCTTGGGACTTAGGGAACAGACAAGAGTGATAGTTACCTATGTAAAGTCTCTTTAGAACATCCAGGATTCTTGTCTCCTCATTCTCCTCCATGGGGCCACTGAAGGGTTCTTTGCCCTGGAAGCGACACAGGGCCTTCTGCGTAAGGCGGGCTGCACTCCTGGACAATGACATTGCCCAAGGGAAGAGTATCAGCAACCCATCAGGGCAGAACACAAGGGAAACCATGCAACTTTGCCCTCAACACCTGGGAAAGCAGCTCCTACCAGCATCTTGTGATGCCCACATCAATCTCTTCCTACAGAGTAACGTTACTGGAAATCACCCCTCCACCCTGGAGTTCAAACAGAGAACATTCCTTGGGATAAACAAAAGTTCAAACTGCAGAGCCTTCTTACTTGTAGTTCAGCCTCCTCAGCAGCCTAGTGATTTGTTCCACTGTACTTTCCACTGTTTCCTCAACTTCCAGCGTGTCCTCTTCCTCTTCCTCCAGCGGCTGAACGAGCTGCTGTGTGGCAGCCCTAACTTCTGGCAGCATTGCTTCCCACTCTTCCTCTGGGGAAATCACTGGAGCTACTTAAAAACCAGAAGGAATGAAGAACTCAAGGACTCAGGTGACACAGATGGGGAGAAAAACTCTTCTGGGAGCTAGGAAATCTAGTTCCTCCACCCCTCCACAGGCAGGCACTATTTCCACTGCTGATCCCACCCAGACTGCAACAAGAATAGGACAAGAACACTGGCATAAAAAAAGAAACCACTGAAGGTAAAGAAAAAAAAGAGAGGTAAGAGAGAACCATCATTTATTTATCCCTGGACTTGGTGATGCCTACAATCACATTTAAATTAATATCTGATCAAAACTATGGCTCAAGCAGTCCTTAAGTGGTTGAAAAAGGAAAGCTGGGAGGGAGTTCATAGATACTTTCAGTTCTTACCCTGAAAACAGGGTATTCAGCTGCATGGACTGTTGGTCTAGGCATTAATATTAATATGGTCCTTTTATAACACCACTGTATAAAAAACAACTGTGAGTTTTGTCTGTTATCTGGTCACATCATCTCATATAGGTAAGATGTGAGACAAAAGCCATCATAACCTAGGAGCAAGTTTAATATGAGGAAAAGGAAATTCTGGACTGCCCTGAAATGGGGGAAAAGAAATAAAGGAAATACCCGCTGTGGATTTGACACGGTTCCTCATTTCTTGCAGTTTCTGCACTTCTTTCTCCAGTAACTCGTTAGTACAGCTTAGCTGAAGATTCCAAACAGAGAATAAGAATTGTGTTACTTATCCTCCTTTTTCTGAAATGCCAGGATTCTCCTTTCTTTCCCACTCCCTGCTTTAGTTGTCAATCCCCTTAGATAACCGTGTTTTGGGAACTGGAATAGTAGACTATGGCCCTGATCCTAGAATGGAACTGCTGTAAATTGCCAGTTTAAGGCTCAGAAGCTCAGGAGAAGGTGCAGCTAAACACAAAGAGCTGCAGAATACTCTAAAAAACCGAATCCTGATTCTAAGGAAAGAAATCCCACAGTGGGATTCAAATAAAACTGCTGCAGGTTTTTTCCTCCATCAAATACATCTCTCCTGGCCTTCAGCACAGCTACCAATTACACCAGGAGAGGGATGAGCTTGAGAATACAAGATCTGAACCTGGGGAAACCAGAAAGCTCCCACCTGCACAGTCAAAGGCTACGTTGTCCCTCCCACAACACACAAGACAGGCCACTGCAAACAGATATATAACATATCCATTATACTAACTGGAATTACCTTGGAGAAGAAGGGATTGCTGGATATAAATGCAGCCAGGAGCTGGATTGCATTTTTAACTACTATGACAGATTTATCTTTGAGACGCCCAACCGCCAGCGATACCACAGACTGGAACTGAGTCAAAGGCAGGGCCTGGCACACAAGAAGAGAACTGACAGTTACCAAGGAGGCTTAGAGACTTGAGAAAAGTTATTTTACTACAGTCATACTCATGTACTAAAAGGCACAGATTATAAATTTACAGAAAAGTCCAGGTCTGACCTCTGGATATGTCNATGTACTAAAAGGCACAGATTATAGATTTACAGAAATCTATAGATTTACAGATTTACAGGTCTGACCTCTGGATATCTTCTGGTCCCAGCCTTCATTGAAAGGAAGGACTTATGTTACTTACGGTCCTGTTGAATCAACTCTGTCTAGCCAGGGTGATGTTCTCCCTTCCCAATGTCCAAAAAGGCACTGCAAACTCTGCTCTTTCTTCTAGTTTGCCCCAGTAATGAAGATTAGCATTTAACTTCTGCCCCCCCCCAGTCACCTTGCCCCTAGGTCTTTGCTCTCTTGGAAAAAAAGGAACTGCACACACCACAGTACACAGGTACAACACCCTTCTCTGTTAAACTTCAGTCTCTGCAAATGGAAAGCCAGGCAGCAGAAATCCTCTCAGAAAACACAGCAGGGGAAGGGATGAGTGAGGCAACACTGTTCCCCCCAGCACAGACTCACCTGGCGCTGAACGATTTGAGTGAAAAGCTGCAGCACACGGCTGCGCACAAAGCTGTGGACGTCACACACGTGGGCCTGCAGCATTCCCAGGAACTTGTCCCGAGTCCCACGGGCAGTTTCCTCCAGCTGGTCACCGTTCAGCACGTGCAGCAGCGCTTCTGCCATCGCCGCCAGGATGGCGTTTCGCATCATGTAACTCTGCAAACAGGGGAGTT
>VYZS01081130.1:2207-31579 GCA_013400695.1 Neodrepanis coruscans | reverse complement strand
TTTAAAACATAGGCAACTATATTATATAGGGCAAATGGGATTATAACACAGTGGATTTGGAGAATTTTAATAAACAGTATAATCAATGGCAACACAGAGTAATTGTTAATATAGCATTCAGTATTTACCACCTTTAAACTTTATAACAACCTGCGATTTTGCAAGTCAGAGATCACTTGTATTATCAAAAGGGAGAATTTACGCTTTTTTACATCATTTTGCTGACCTTAATATACTAAATAATGACTTCAGTTGTCCACATTCAGCATCAAGGCTAAGTACAGGAAACTGAAGATCACAAAAGTTTTAACATTTAACTGCAAAGTCAATTAAAGATATTTAAAATAGTCTAGATTTAGTCTCATCAAAATAACAAGATTTAAACAGATCTAATAGGAGATTCACCATATCCTATATGGAGGGTAGAAAAGGGGACAGGCTACCAATATGAGATGCAGAAGCATCACCTATATTTGCATCACTGGACTTAAAAATGTCAAGGATGTGAAAGGCAGCTGCAAGTTTTCTTATATATCTAATGAATTCATATAAACTGCAGATGTGCCTCCCAAATCTTTTCTTTAAATGTCATTAAATATTGCAAAAATTTACAGTAAGACTAATTTTCATCATATGAAGAACATTTGGAGGCTGACTGTGTAGGGGGAGCCAAAGCTGGATCAGCATAATCAAAGGCTCACGTCTTTAAAAACAAGTTAATTGTGATGGTTATATTTTCTGCAAAGTATAACTGGGAAAAAAGGTAATATACATTGTCATCAAAGGAAGACAAGTTACTGAATCACATCATAGGATTTAGAAAGATCACATGATTTTTATACCAAAAAAGCATGAATATTTTCTACATACGCAGGGATCAGATGGCAATTCAGATAAATCCGAGCCTGGAAAAACTGCAGCTAACTCCATAAGAGAAAAGTTTATCCTGCAGAGACAGCAAAGAAGAGACTGAATGTTCTTACAGTTCTTTGGTTGACAGTCTGGCTGTGAGACTCCAACGTCCAATAAAAGGAACTACTTATTAATATGTCAAAGTGCAACAGCTGACAAGCAACCTGTTCTGCTGTAGCTAGTGAGATGGTGGTGATTTCTGGCAAAAGGGCAAGGAAACTGCTTCAGCTAAATCCACAGTAGTGCACATGACAGAAATTTAAATTAGTATTTCCCATCTCAAACCAGAAAAAAATGGAATTTTTTTCTCTTCCAGTTGTGCTTTAGACTGTCTTTCTTCACATTTGCCTGCAGCAAATTGTAAAGGAAAAGTGAAACTTAATTGAGGGAATAATTTTTAACTACTACCAGGATTCCATAAATTTTCAATCTAATCGTCTTTGCCTGTCTTTTTATACTTACATAATGTTAAATTTGTGTCTTTCTAATGTTTCATCTCCAAAGTTGTTGCTACAGGCTTTGAAATAGCAGTTAACTGCATTTTGGAATTTAGATGAGCTGCGACCTATTTTCTTTTTTTCCCCTCATTGCCAAAAGCACTGTCTTTCAAAACAAGCTGTATCAAATCAAAGATTTTGATGAAATTTATTAGGGAAAAGTGTTCACTTCTAATCTATCAATCGAAGCACAGTACTTTAGTGTTTGCTAATGAATACATGGAAGATCCTNTAAGTGTTCTTTTATTGTCACATAGCTGTTCAATCTCTGATCAAGCATACTACAATCACATTATAATTGAGAAAGACTTGTAAGACACTTTCTACATGGCTTCTTCAACTCTGTAATTTCAAACACTACTACTTAGGTACTCTCCAGAGATTCTACAAAGATCAGTTCTTATTGTTGTAAGAACTATGAAAGCCATTTAACCTCCACATAAGTTGTGTCCTCCATCTCCAATATAAGCTTACTTTTTGGACAATTAATGTTGAGCTTGAAGAGCAATCACACATCTGAGTCTGGCCAGCAAGCAAACACTAGCAAAATGCCATGGGAAACTCTAATGTACTCATTTGTGCTCCAAGGTTACTGAATGCCAACACATCCTTTCAGAGGATGTTGTGCTATATTCCATAACCTTACTGAGGACAAACCTACAGGGCTTGATCAATTTTCAGCTTAGAGAGGGTGAGTGTATATCTCTCTGTAAAAGGCTGTGGGGACAAACTAGATCCTAGCACTTTATGACATATTTGAGTAATGGTTGAACCTGAATTCAAATGCAAACTATAAAGAAGAAAGAAACATACAAAATAGTAACAGTCAGACACACTGCAGTATTCTATTGCTTGATTTTCAGGTGCATTGATCTCAGGTAGGTTGCCAAACCTTCAGTAATGAGATGTAAGAAGAAACCTTCAGAGAAAAGATATCTGTAATAAGTATTAATACTCTTGACAGAAAACACTACCACTCATTTACATTAAAAAGAAAAACACAAAGCCCTCCTCTTTTAGCGATTAATGTACTTTACTAAACTAAATAAGCTACCCTATTTGTTACACCTCTAGATTTTCATATTTCTAATATATGTGGGATGAGCTGTAGAATTTTTATATTGGTTAGGAGAAAGCGATAATCTTAGCCAAAGTGCAGTTATCTAGAACTGATGGAGAGTTGGAATTCCCCAGCCCTTAGCTGTACATTTTATCATCTTCCATTTGCAGTATATCATAATAGTCTCATTGTAATCTATTGATAAACTTTTACCAGACTTGCTTTCAGCCACAAATTAAATTTTGTGCTAAGTATTCAATTTACATTCTACTACGACGTTACACTCAAGTTGCCTTTTCTCATTAAAAATCAATCCTATGAGAACAACTGCCTGTTTCTATATAAAAATATTGTAACATAATGCACATAATACAGAATGAACTTTACAGCTTCTGCAGCGATTTTAGCATGATATTTGACATCGGTATTTCATAGTAAAAATACAGTTATGATCACCCCCAATTAAAAATATCATTATTAAAAATGGAATGTTCTTATTTTTATGTCAGCACATTTTAAAAGTGGTCTTTTTCTTCCAGTCTGTCCTTCACTTCCTTCTTCTTTTAAAACTGTTACTTACAGAGGTCTTCAGTGTCTTGCCAGCTATAAGAACAAGACAACTAGGTAAAGCATTATGGTCTTGGAACCTGTGGGAACTAAAACTGTCCTCCTAAGTCTAGAAAATCAATTTATAAACTTGCAGTACTTAATGAAAGCATGAGATTTGGTGGATTTAACTAGCAGAAAAAAACCCATTCACTTATTCATTCATGAATCTCTTATTCATGCATCCATTCATCCATTCACTTATTCATCCATTCATTCTTAAGAGGTATTGTCTGTGTTAATTTTGTAACAATAATTACAATGAGCTTTAGAATAATGCTGCAAACAATTTTCCATCAGATTTAGGTATTAAATAACTTTTTTATCTCTTTTTTAATTTCTGTGAGTGATCATAAGGCAATGGATATTATGTTTTACTACTGTGCTGTAATGGTTTCTTACACAGCAGAAGAAAGAACAAAAATATATGTGGTGTAGTTTTAATTCCTGAATCATATCCAACAGAAAGAGGGACAACAGAGAAAAATACCATGTACTTGTTCTGTAAAATAATAGTCCTTAAAATTTAATGTAATGTAAATCACTAAGAAGACTTCTGCAATGCAAAAGTATCATAAACCACTAGCTCTTCTCCGAAACACCAAAGGAGTATTTAGATTACAATGTAGAACTAAATTGCTTTGGATGTAGTATCCAACTGGAAGTTAAAATAGAGACTGAAGTTTCAGAAAGCAACATCTTACTTACAGACTCTGTCAAAGCCCTCCCTGGTTCAGAATTTAAGATGCAATAAGGGCTACATAAAATGATTCCTGTTATTGTAAGTTTCAGACTGATCTCAGAGTGGACTTTGACTGCCAGAGAATCGAATCTGGTAGAGAGAAAAAAAAAAAACCCAAACCAAAAAAAACCCCAAAACAACTGCTAAAACACAGGTATACAATGACAATGCTGAGACAACAGTCCCAACTAAGACTGCTGCCAAAATAAAAATACTCCTCAGGAGAATAATTTGGATAATTTCCCAGAACCATTGCTGACTTGTTAGCAAGATCAGTTCAATCTTCTTACACAATCAAAAAAGGCACATCCAGGTACAGCATACATCTGTATCATGAGTGCAGTTCCCATCAATAAAAAAACAGAGAAAAAATGACCTTTATGGACAAGCTTCTCTTTACTTCTGGTTTGCCTAGTCTAGGCCTGACACAGTCTTCAGAACTACAGTGATCAAAACCCACATTTGTATCACCTCTTTTCCTTCTCTGAAAGAGAACATTCTTCTTTTTTCAAATCCCAGCTTCTAGCGTTGGCACTACTGAGCAGACTAATGCATAAAGTAACAGAAGAAACAAATTAAAAAACCCTTCAAATATCCAAAAGAACACATAATTAATTTTATCCCCACATGATATCTAAATATCACAAATACAAGAAATGTCTACCTAACCCGTGTAATTTAAGGTCCATACTGACATTGTGTTAGCACCGTTAGTACTGTTACTTTCTTTACTCCTGGCCCTGCACAGGACACTCTGAGTCACACCATGTGCCTGAGAGCATTGTCCAACACTTCTTGAACTCACACAGGCTTGGAGCTATGACCACTTCCCTGGAGAGCCTATTCCAGTGCTAAGCCACACCCTGGGTGAAAAACCTTTCCCTCATACCCAACCTAAACATCCCCATATACTCAGCTTCATGCTGTTTCCTCAAGTCCTGTCACTGTGCACAAGAATGAAGATATGGTTTGCTCCTCTACTTTCCCTCATGAGAATATTGAAGAACACAATGAGGCCCCTCAATCTCCTCTTCTGTAGGCTGGATATTATATATGGAGAACTATTCCAAGTTCCAAGAACTACCAAGTCAACTCATCATGGATAGGGCAGCTGAAAGTTTTGTTTCTTTTAAAAGATGTTTGCACTTGTTTTTCTAGACATCATGCTCTGAGACTTAAAGTACTATTTTTTGCCTGTTTGCTTGTTATCTGCAACCTCCTGAAAGCCTCAGAAAGCAAATCATATCCTTGTGATTGCAGAAGTAAAGTGGAATTTTTTTCACCTCTCAAGTCTCTCCAAAGTCTCAGCCTGTCCCACAGTCTTACTGGTAGCAAGGGCATGCAGGGCAGACTGCAGCCTACACTTTTCTCATAGCATCAAACCTGCCCTTCTTTAAGCCAGATATGTGTGTAGAAAGCATCATGACAAGCTCTGTTTATATCTGTTTTCTGTACAGGGGATCTTATATATGGACTAAATCTGTTTATTTCACTCTTTTAGTTGACATTTTCATCTTAATACTATTCATTCTCTTAGCTTCAAAGGTCTAATTGCAGGACTGTGACCCTTTCTGACTGAGTCTGATGTCTGGCATAAGTGACCAGATAAACTCCAGATGTCCCTTTCACTCTCAACCATTCAGTGATTCTCTGATAAGGACTAGATTTGCTAATTAAGAATATTCTGAATGATAATTTTAAAGCACCACCACACTGAGAAATAGGGTATTGTGCATTGTATCAGGGCATTTAGCAAATAATGTGTATTAATATCTCTCTGGTTTCTGTCACAACTGATACAAAAGTGCTTTTGCCATTTTAGCTTATGTTANTAATTTCCCAGAACCATTGCTGACTTGTTAGCAAGATCAGTTCAATCTTCTTACACAATCAAAAAAGGCACATCCAGGTACAGCATACATCTGTATCATGAGTGCAGTTCCCATCAATAAAAAAACAGAGAAAAAATGACCTTTATGGACAAGCTTCTCTTTACTTCTGGTTTGCCTAGTCTAGGCCTGACACAGTCTTCAGAACTACAGTGATCAAAACCCACATTTGTATCACCTCTTTTCCTTCTCTGAAAGAGAACATTCTTCTTTTTTCAAATCCCAGCTTCTAGCGTTGGCACTACTGAGCAGACTAATGCATAAAGTAACAGAAGAAACAAATTAAAAAACCCTTCAAATATCCAAAAGAACACATAATTAATTTTATCCCCACATGATATCTAAATATCACAAATACAAGAAATGTCTACCTAACCCGTGTAATTTAAGGTCCATACTGACATTGTGTTAGCACCGTTAGTACTGTTACTTTCTTTACTCCTGGCCCTGCACAGGACACTCTGAGTCACACCATGTGCCTGAGAGCATTGTCCAACACTTCTTGAACTCACACAGGCTTGGAGCTATGACCACTTCCCTGGAGAGCCTATTCCAGTGCTAAGCCACACCCTGGGTGAAAAACCTTTCCCTCATACCCAACCTAAACATCCCCATATACTCAGCTTCATGCTGTTTCCTCAAGTCCTGTCACTGTGCACAAGAATGAAGATATGGTTTGCTCCTCTACTTTCCCTCATGAGAATATTGAAGAACACAATGAGGCCCCTCAATCTCCTCTTCTGTAGGCTGGATATTATATATGGAGAACTATTCCAAGTTCCAAGAACTACCAAGTCAACTCATCATGGATAGGGCAGCTGAAAGTTTTGTTTCTTTTAAAAGATGTTTGCACTTGTTTTTCTAGACATCATGCTCTGAGACTTAAAGTACTATTTTTTGCCTGTTTGCTTGTTATCTGCAACCTCCTGAAAGCCTCAGAAAGCAAATCATATCCTTGTGATTGCAGAAGTAAAGTGGAATTTTTTTCACCTCTCAAGTCTCTCCAAAGTCTCAGCCTGTCCCACAGTCTTACTGGTAGCAAGGGCATGCAGGGCAGACTGCAGCCTACACTTTTCTCATAGCATCAAACCTGCCCTTCTTTAAGCCAGATATGTGTGTAGAAAGCATCATGACAAGCTCTGTTTATATCTGTTTTCTGTACAGGGGATCTTATATATGGACTAAATCTGTTTATTTCACTCTTTTAGTTGACATTTTCATCTTAATACTATTCATTCTCTTAGCTTCAAAGGTCTAATTGCAGGACTGTGACCCTTTCTGACTGAGTCTGATGTCTGGCATAAGTGACCAGATAAACTCCAGATGTCCCTTTCACTCTCAACCATTCAGTGATTCTCTGATAAGGACTAGATTTGCTAATTAAGAATATTCTGAATGATAATTTTAAAGCACCACCACACTGAGAAATAGGGTATTGTGCATTGTATCAGGGCATTTAGCAAATAATGTGTATTAATATCTCTCTGGTTTCTGTCACAACTGATACAAAAGTGCTTTTGCCATTTTAGCTTATGTTATGCAGGGTACGTAGTGTTGCTATGACAGCTGAAAAGGTTCTCCTGTCAGCCTATGCTGCATCTCTAGCAGGAGCTATGCCAGCGTGGTTGTGCTAGCATTGGCTTTGTAATGTAGATGTGTTCTGAAATATCAATGGAGCATGATGTCTGGAAGCTGGGACTGTTGCTAGCAGAAAAGTGAGGTTTTGTGTTGTAAATAAAATTAATTCTTTTTCAGAAAATGTGGAGCTATGAAAATGTGGTTGCAGGATATGCTAATGCAAGCCCTCTGAGAAACTGGGCATTGTATAATTCCAACAAGATACTATGTCTTGCTGCAGGACAAGCTCATTTTAAAGGGTATGTATGGAGGTATATACACATTTAGGTGTCTGCTGTTTTGAACTCCAAGGGAAACATATTTGCACCAGAGGGCCTTCTTCCAAAGTCCTCAAGAAGACTCTAGTTTTTAATTTTTTTGTTATTGTCAAATGCAATTTGACATTTCCATCTATTTTGCATCTCCAGATCTCATTAGAAACTGGAATTGCACAATATATTTTCAAATTGTGATGAGAAAAAAAAGCAGAATAAGGAAGGAACTGCAGTTCATTGTATTAGACCATATGCATGGGGAAACCATGTCTGAAATACTATTCACTAGAAGGCTCAAAAGCAGGTTAGTAAATCCTCTGTGCATTGTTGTTGAAAATACTGATAAAAATCAAACAAAAACTAGGTACCAAAGCAAATTACATAAAAGCTTTACAGCAGCAATATGAAATACATATTATGGAAAAATATACTTGAAATTACAGTACTTGTGAAGTTTCATACTCAACCCTCATATGAAAATCTTGACGTATGTGTAGGTAGCATTGCAAACAGTTTGATTCTTTACAAAAAAGGGGATCTGAAATTTAATCTGAAGTTTAAATTGCATCAAATAAACATTAAAATTTGAGACAAGATGGGTGTTGCAAAGAAGGCATTCAGTTACCAAGGTCCCCTCTATATTTAGTAATAAGCCCTTATTATCCTTAGTTTTCCTCTTTTTATTGATACATTCNCCCCCCCCCCCCCCCCCCTCGCTGGGTGGGCCAACCAAGGTATGGACCCCTTCAGCTCTTCCCTGCCCCTTGTTGCAATGGACATGGCAGCTGCAGGCATAAGCTGGGGCCAGGGCTGAGTGGCGGGGCACCTTCAGCTGCCACAGTGGCCGGCACCATGGGACAGGAGGTGGCAGCCCCCTACCACTGCCTGCTGCACCCCGAAGCCACATGGAGCACCCCATGAACGCTGGCCTGGAGTGACAGCTGATGCATCAAGGGACAGGCATGGCTGGGGCTAAGCTGGCATGGGGCCAAGTTGGCTCAGGCTGATGGGCAGGAGCTGCGGATTCTGGGAGTTTCCAGCTGCGCAGCGGTAGCATGGGAGCAGAAGAAGAACTGCCCCCTGTGCTGAGTCACAGCTCTCACTCAGAACTTGGCACCACATGGTGCGAACAAGAGAGACTGAGCTCCCAGCATGGAATGTAGCAAGCGGTGTAACGGCCCCCAGCTTACAGATCTGCCACAGCCTGCATGAGCCCAGTTTGAACCCCCCAAGAGGGAGACTTTCACCATAGAGGTTTTCTGTTCAACTGGAACGTTGGTAAGAACACACCTACCCACAGCTCCTGTTTGGGTTACTTCTTGGTGCAAATCACATCTGCCATCTATGTCGCAGCAACTGTGGTCACGATACTGGACTGAGAGTTTTGACAAAAAGAGGGTTTTCTTTTTGTAGTTGTTTTATTTATTAACATTGTTCCATGTTGTAATATATAGTTAAATATATCTATTTAATTAAAGAGCTGCTTTCCTTTTCCTATATTTTGTGCTCCCTTCTTTGCTTTAAGGTTTAAAATTGCATAATTGTCTTCAAACCAAGACAGGAAGTGATACCTGGATATTAATCAGCTATCTTGGATCATTCTTCCCTGCAGGGCCCATTTCAACATGATTCTTTCAAGAAGATCTGTGTGGAGGCTAAAATCAGCTCTCCTGAAACCCATGGTTGCAATCTTACTTGCTACCCTATTTCCTCCTCACTCAATACTGAACTTCATAATCTTGCAGTCACTACAGTAAAGGCTGCCCTCATTCAACCTTCACATATGCAACAAGGCCTTCCTTTTTTGTTAGTATAAGGTCAAGCAGAACACTTCCCTGTGACTGCACCCAGATCACTAGTTCCTCCTCTTTATTTCCCATACTGCATGCATTGGTAAACATACAGAGGTATTTGACTGTGTCCCTATCCCAGTAAGGGTGCAAAAAGATGCTCCCTAGTTCTGTGTTGTAGATACATCTTTGGCTGTTTGTACCTGCTAGAGATATCTCCTCTTAAGCCTCCTTTTGCTGCTTGGACGGTCACCGGTCCCCTGGCTTTCCTAGTTTAAAGCTTGTTTTACCAGGTTTGCCATTCTAGTGGCAAAAACATGTGTGCTCTGCTTCATTAGGTGGATCTCCCAATCAGCTGTCAATTTCAGCAAATAGGATCCCATGGTTATAGAAATCAAACCCCTGATGCAAACACCAGTGACATACCCAGTCATTTACTTTGTAATTCCATTCAACTCCTCTCTCATCATTTACCCTAACTGGCAGTATCAAGGAGAAAACTACCTGGACACCCAGACCCTTCATCAAGGTCCCCAGAGCTCTGAAATCAGTTTGATGTTTCCAATTTACCTTTGTATCATTAGTGCTCATGTGAAAGACCAGTAGGGGATAATAGATGTGTTGACTCACCTTCCAGTCTTCTGAGGAGTGTTGCAAGCCCCTGGCAGCCACCAAACTTCTGTGGACAACTGGTAAGATCTGCAGATGGGTGCCTCTGTCCTCTGCAGTAGGGAGTCACCCACTACAATTGCTTGCTGCTTTTTCCAGGTGATCCTGTGTGGCTCAGTCTGGTGGCTCAGTTACTTCACTTGAAGATTTAACCACCTCATCCTCAGCTTGGAGGGNGTGAGGTTTTGTGTTGTAAATAAAATTAATTCTTTTTCAGAAAATGTGGAGCTATGAAAATGTGGTTGCAGGATATGCTAATGCAAGCCCTCTGAGAAACTGGGCATTGTATAATTCCAACAAGATACTATGTCTTGCTGCAGGACAAGCTCATTTTAAAGGGTATGTATGGAGGTATATACACATTTAGGTGTCTGCTGTTTTGAACTCCAAGGGAAACATATTTGCACCAGAGGGCCTTCTTCCAAAGTCCTCAAGAAGACTCTAGTTTTTAATTTTTTTGTTATTGTCAAATGCAATTTGACATTTCCATCTATTTTGCATCTCCAGATCTCATTAGAAACTGGAATTGCACAATATATTTTCAAATTGTGATGAGAAAAAAAAGCAGAATAAGGAAGGAACTGCAGTTCATTGTATTAGACCATATGCATGGGGAAACCATGTCTGAAATACTATTCACTAGAAGGCTCAAAAGCAGGTTAGTAAATCCTCTGTGCATTGTTGTTGAAAATACTGATAAAAATCAAACAAAAACTAGGTACCAAAGCAAATTACATAAAAGCTTTACAGCAGCAATATGAAATACATATTATGGAAAAATATACTTGAAATTACAGTACTTGTGAAGTTTCATACTCAACCCTCATATGAAAATCTTGACGTATGTGTAGGTAGCATTGCAAACAGTTTGATTCTTTACAAAAAAGGGGATCTGAAATTTAATCTGAAGTTTAAATTGCATCAAATAAACATTAAAATTTGAGACAAGATGGGTGTTGCAAAGAAGGCATTCAGTTACCAAGGTCCCCTCTATATTTAGTAATAAGCCCTTATTATCCTTAGTTTTCCTCTTTTTATTGATACATTCGAAGAAGCCCTTCTTGTTATCCTTGGCCAGTTCCTTGGCCAGATGGATGTTAGTCTTCCTTGTCTCATTTCTACTTACTCAAATAACCTCTCTCTATTCTTTCCAAGTGGCATGACCCTGCCTCCACATCTTGTGTATTTCCTGCTTTCACTTGAGTCATGACAGGCAACAAGGCCTTCCTTTTTTGTTAGTATAAGGTCAAGCAGAACACTTCCCTGTGACTGCACCCAGATCACTAGTTCCTCCTCTTTATTTCCCATACTGCATGCATTGGTAAACATACAGAGGTATTTGACTGTGTCCCTATCCCAGTAAGGGTGCAAAAAGATGCTCCCTAGTTCTGTGTTGTAGATACATCTTTGGCTGTTTGTACCTGCTAGAGATATCTCCTCTTAAGCCTCCTTTTGCTGCTTGGACGGTCACCGGTCCCCTGGCTTTCCTAGTTTAAAGCTTGTTTTACCAGGTTTGCCATTCTAGTGGCAAAAACATGTGTGCTCTGCTTCATTAGGTGGATCTCCCAATCAGCTGTCAATTTCAGCAAATAGGATCCCATGGTTATAGAAATCAAACCCCTGATGCAAACACCAGTGACATACCCAGTCATTTACTTTGTAATTCCATTCAACTCCTCTCTCATCATTTACCCTAACTGGCAGTATCAAGGAGAAAACTACCTGGACACCCAGACCCTTCATCAAGGTCCCCAGAGCTCTGAAATCAGTTTGATGTTTCCAATTTACCTTTGTATCATTAGTGCTCATGTGAAAGACCAGTAGGGGATAATAGATGTGTTGACTCACCTTCCAGTCTTCTGAGGAGTGTTGCAAGCCCCTGGCAGCCACCAAACTTCTGTGGACAACTGGTAAGATCTGCAGATGGGTGCCTCTGTCCTCTGCAGTAGGGAGTCACCCACTACAATTGCTTGCTGCTTTTTCCAGGTGATCCTGTGTGGCTCAGTCTGGTGGCTCAGTTACTTCACTTGAAGATNGTGAGGTTTTGTGTTGTAAATAAAATTAATTCTTTTTCAGAAAATGTGGAGCTATGAAAATGTGGTTGCAGGATATGCTAATGCAAGCCCTCTGAGAAACTGGGCATTGTATAATTCCAACAAGATACTATGTCTTGCTGCAGGACAAGCTCATTTTAAAGGGTATGTATGGAGGTATATACACATTTAGGTGTCTGCTGTTTTGAACTCCAAGGGAAACATATTTGCACCAGAGGGCCTTCTTCCAAAGTCCTCAAGAAGACTCTAGTTTTTAATTTTTTTGTTATTGTCAAATGCAATTTGACATTTCCATCTATTTTGCATCTCCAGATCTCATTAGAAACTGGAATTGCACAATATATTTTCAAATTGTGATGAGAAAAAAAAGCAGAATAAGGAAGGAACTGCAGTTCATTGTATTAGACCATATGCATGGGGAAACCATGTCTGAAATACTATTCACTAGAAGGCTCAAAAGCAGGTTAGTAAATCCTCTGTGCATTGTTGTTGAAAATACTGATAAAAATCAAACAAAAACTAGGTACCAAAGCAAATTACATAAAAGCTTTACAGCAGCAATATGAAATACATATTATGGAAAAATATACTTGAAATTACAGTACTTGTGAAGTTTCATACTCAACCCTCATATGAAAATCTTGACGTATGTGTAGGTAGCATTGCAAACAGTTTGATTCTTTACAAAAAAGGGGATCTGAAATTTAATCTGAAGTTTAAATTGCATCAAATAAACATTAAAATTTGAGACAAGATGGGTGTTGCAAAGAAGGCATTCAGTTACCAAGGTCCCCTCTATATTTAGTAATAAGCCCTTATTATCCTTAGTTTTCCTCTTTTTATTGATACATTCGAAGAAGCCCTTCTTGTTATCCTTGGCCAGTTCCTTGGCCAGATGGATGTTAGTCTTCCTTGTCTCATTTCTACTTACTCAAATAACCTCTCTCTATTCTTTCCAAGTGGCATGACCCTGCCTCCACATCTTGTGTATTTCCTGCTTTCACTTGAGTCATGACAGGAGTTCCTTGTTCATCCATGCAGGTCTCTTGACCATTTTGCCTATTTGCTTATTGGGATGCATTGTACTTGAGCCTGGGGAAAGTGTTATGGGTTTGGTTTCNTTACAGATCTGCCACAGCCTGCATGAGCCCAGTTTGAACCCCCCAAGAGGGAGACTTTCACCATAGAGGTTTTCTGTTCAACTGGAACGTTGGTAAGAACACACCTACCCACAGCTCCTGTTTGGGTTACTTCTTGGTGCAAATCACATCTGCCATCTATGTCGCAGCAACTGTGGTCACGATACTGGACTGAGAGTTTTGACAAAAAGAGGGTTTTCTTTTTGTAGTTGTTTTATTTATTAACATTGTTCCATGTTGTAATATATAGTTAAATATATCTATTTAATTAAAGAGCTGCTTTCCTTTTCCTATATTTTGTGCTCCCTTCTTTGCTTTAAGGTTTAAAATTGCATAATTGTCTTCAAACCAAGACAGGAAGTGATACCTGGATATTAATCAGCTATCTTGGATCATTCTTCCCTGCAGGGCCCATTTCAACATGATTCTTTCAAGAAGATCTGTGTGGAGGCTAAAATCAGCTCTCCTGAAACCCATGGTTGCAATCTTACTTGCTACCCTATTTCCTCCTCACTCAATACTGAACTTCATAATCTTGCAGTCACTACAGTAAAGGCTGCCCTCATTCAACCTTCACATATGCAACAAGGCCTTCCTTTTTTGTTAGTATAAGGTCAAGCAGAACACTTCCCTGTGACTGCACCCAGATCACTAGTTCCTCCTCTTTATTTCCCATACTGCATGCATTGGTAAACATACAGAGGTATTTGACTGTGTCCCTATCCCAGTAAGGGTGCAAAAAGATGCTCCCTAGTTCTGTGTTGTAGATACATCTTTGGCTGTTTGTACCTGCTAGAGATATCTCCTCTTAAGCCTCCTTTTGCTGCTTGGACGGTCACCGGTCCCCTGGCTTTCCTAGTTTAAAGCTTGTTTTACCAGGTTTGCCATTCTAGTGGCAAAAACATGTGTGCTCTGCTTCATTAGGTGGATCTCCCAATCAGCTGTCAATTTCAGCAAATAGGATCCCATGGTTATAGAAATCAAACCCCTGATGCAAACACCAGTGACATACCCAGTCATTTACTTTGTAATTCCATTCAACTCCTCTCTCATCATTTACCCTAACTGGCAGTATCAAGGAGAAAACTACCTGGACACCCAGACCCTTCATCAAGGTCCCCAGAGCTCTGAAATCAGTTTGATGTTTCCAATTTACCTTTGTATCATTAGTGCTCATGTGAAAGACCAGTAGGGGATAATAGATGTGTTGACTCACCTTCCAGTCTTCTGAGGAGTGTTGCAAGCCCCTGGCAGCCACCAAACTTCTGTGGACAACTGGTAAGATCTGTAGATGGGTGCCTCTGTCCTCTGCAGTAGGGAGTCACCCACTACAATTGCTTGCTGCTTTTTCCAGGTGATCCTGTGTGGCTCAGTCTGGTGGCTCAGTTACTTCACTTGAAGATTTAACCACCTCATCCTCAGCTTGGAGGGCACTAAACATGTTTGCTAATGTCAAATCTTCAGGAGGAACAGCAGTATTCTACCTTGTATGGAGAGTGACCAGTTTCCAGTCTTTCTCTTTTACTGACATCTGGCTTCTTGTGAGATGAGATGCAGAGGCTATCTGCATCTCCTGTGTAGAGGAGACTCTTGTGTTTGTAAGGTCTCTGTGAATATCCTATTTTTTTCTTACTCACAAATATTATGCAACCCACTTACTTCCTTGTGTAACTCCTTGACCTGGTGACATAGCTCCTTGACACAGACACACTTTCTGCAGAGGAGATAAGTCAGTTCCAGCTTCCTGGACAGGCACCACGCATTCTTTACAACCAGAGTCCTGCAGAGATACATTTACTGTCAAAAGGTCTGTTTGGGTGGAAGTCTCTGACATCACTGGTGCAGCAATTTCAACACCCTCTGGGTAACAAACTCTGCGGTGTGTAATAGCTGTAATATTGGAATCTCAGACTAAAACTGGAGAGAAGACACCTGCTCTTTTGATGCCTTAGGGGTATCATTAAGATTTGGGAATTCACTCTAGCTAGGTAGCTGGATGACTTGGAATGTTAAGGGCCAAGAACAGTCTGTCTTTCACATGTTTGCATTCTTCTATATAGGTAAGGGGGATATTGAGATAAAACATAGAGTTAGGTTTCTAGGCCTGCCAGGGGCAGGACTGGGGAACTGGGATGGAGTATAGGCAACAAGGGACCATCCTCTTGGATGTTTAGGGGACATAGTAGTAAAATAGGCTTTAGTTGGATAGTGTAATGGGTGGGCACTTTGAAGGTTATAAAATTGGAGAAGTTGTTATGATTTTCCTCTTTGAATCCTGCGCTCTCCCTTCACCTCTGCAAACTGTGTATTTGTTTCATTTCTTATCTCGCCCAACAGGCAACACTTTTCCCTTGGCATTAACTTCTGTTCTTCTCTGGCGCTCTCTGGTTCTCTTACCCTGTTGGCCCTCTGACAGAGAGAAGCCTTCCTCCGCCATCACTGTGCATCCTTTCTTGCAAACTCCTGCACTAACTGCCACAATTGTTCTAGTGCTAATCTTCCCCAGAGTTTACCATAGCCATCACTGCATTGCCGGTGTCAGTGTTCACCTCACCGACTGACTGAGGCTTTTGCTTACAGCACATTTAAATATGCCGCGGTTGCAGCTCTCAATGCCTATTGCCATATTTGGGGTGGGAGTGGAAGATAAGTGACGTAATATCAAAACAGGGACAATCAAGAGTGTAAAAATTTAAGGAGTCCATAGACAAAGCAATGGAGCCTGAAATGCCATTGAGTTCCTTATCAGGCAAAATATCCATTTCTTTCAATCAGTCATAATACATTTAAATGAAAGAAAGAAGCATAATAAAAAAAAAAAATTATTGGTCCCTACAAAACTTCAAGAAGTGAAATAAAAAGAAATTATTTCACTCATTTCTCCATGGTGACCTATCACATTTCTAATGAGCATATGAAAATTGTATCCCACACACTGTTGCTAAGATCATTTTACTGGCACCTGCTGCTACAGCTAAAGAAGCCCAAGAGGAAGATCACACACCAGTTTATAGCTGTATGGAGATGGTAAGCTTTTCTAAAACTATTTATGTTACTCTACCAGGTAAATTTTTGGTTGAATGTATACCTAATAATTAGAGCTTTATAACAGTGCTAAATACACATGCATAGTTCAAAATAAAAGACTTTTTAGAGAAATAGAGGGACATTTCTATTCACTGTGCCAACCCATAATATTTATAACTGTTTTTTTGACTCTACCTATAGTGCAATGACAACACTTCACAACTTATGATCTTATAGTAAGGAAGAAACTAAAAAGATTACTGATACCCTATGAGGCCCTGTTTATGCACAAGGATGATGTTTTGCTCTTCATTAATATTGTGTGATGGCTAATTATAAAGAAATTGAAAGGCATAACTGTCCTTAAACCACAGCAAATTTTTGCTTTTATATGATCTGTTATAACAGTGATTTAGTTTTAGTAGTGTGGTGGTCTGGGGGCCAAAGAGAAAGACAAAAATATAAATAACTCCTTTCCTCTCCTCAGATTGATAAGGGGCAGCGGCAGCCTGGTGGAGTACTGACTGGGCTGGGGAGGGGATACCTCTTTTCCTATCAGCCCCTGGGGTTGGGGGATACCTGGGATTGAGGGCAGAGACTCCTCTGAACAAGCTGAGAGTTCTGGGGGAGTGGACTGAGATTATAAGGGAACTGGGGGCCAGCCATCTGTTTTTTTTTTTTTGGTGTGTGGCAAGGCACAGAGCACTTGCTCTCAGCACTGCTCACTTGGAAACCAGCACGACTCTCGCTGCTCCCGCTTCCCCCTGCAGACTACCAAGGTTGCTGGGCACTGTTTTCCAGCTAAGAAGACCCCTGAGAAAACCCCCCACAGACGCTGCAGCCCCCCTGGAACATGGCAGTTTTCTCCACCAAAGCTCTAGTTCGTGTGCCCCCTCCTCTAAACCTGCCCTGTGTTCCTGGGGGTCCCCTCATCCCTTTCAGTCCCTGAACTGGGCGCCACCAGCCCATCCCCACTGCGGGGGCTTTTCTCCCTGGGCTCAGCACCCACCATTTTGTTCCAGCTCGGACATTTCTTCCCCTCCGGACCCGACCCTATTGACACACAGTACCCTCTGCCGGCATGGTCTTCATGGTCTGAGGGGCTCCTAAGGTGTGATTGCAGCTCCTGCACCACAGCACATTACAACCACTGGGAGCATAAGGAACAACTGTGTTTTTCAAGGACATTGATTATTGATTGGGCTTTTTTTCCCCTTTGGTTCACCACTTCAATAACAGATTCATATCGGTACATTTGTATCCACATCCTCACACCCATCCATACTCATATTCCCCCATATGTTCAATAAATTGCTGCCTTTCCTATATGTCTCTCATCTGTTCATAACACTTAATATTGTCCTAAACCAGGACAGTAGTCATAGCCAAAACTCCTGAAATCCTGTGTATTTTAGCTGGTGGTCTTTGAGCCAGCCTTGTCGTCTAGGCACTACTGCCAGTCCATGGCCTGCTGTTATTAGGCAATGATTTCTTATCTTAGCCAGACTGCATAGTAATCTGGAAAAGGTTATCAGATCAGTTAAAAAACAGAGCTCAAAGATATGTGAAAACTACATGAAATATACCACATAAAGGCATTGGCAATGCCAATGTGCTCTAGGAGTTTATAGAGTATTTAATGCTAAATCTGCTTAAACAAAATACTGAACTTTTTCACACAAAAAGTACTACAGGAACTCAGGGGAATGAGAAAAAAAGCATTAATAATGCCACTATTTTCTGACATGTGAGACAAGTGGGAGAAACTATAAAAATCTTTTAAGCTAAAAATCTGTGATCAAGGCAACAGAATACTTTGTTTCTTTCAAAAAGGACTTTTATGCAGAGAGATACAGAAGTCATGTAATTTAAACCAATAAAGCTTCATTTTATATGTAGGGAATATAAATTAGGCTCAACTTTTGTTAACAAAAGAAAAATCTCAGAAAAAATTCTCTAGGTAACATCTTTTAGCACTGAAGACAATGACAAATAAGTGCTGATATTTCCACAGAGATGAGACTGTCATTCTAGTTGCTTAGTTTTTGTTACTATTTCCCTTCTGGACCCATTAAAGTGGTATACTGTGAAGAAAAAAATACCATCTTAATGAGACCAGATGCTATTTATGCAGTACTAGCAATACACCTGGTTTTTGTTCTTTAATTCTTGTGTTCAAATTATTTTTTTCCAAGTGCTGAAAAAATATTATTTAATTGCTATTAAAAATTTAATACTAAATGTTCCAAATTTACTTGGCTTTTCTGGTTTCCTATGTAGCTGTTTCATTTTCCTCTTCCTATAAATTTATGAAGGAACTGTATTTAGAAAGAGTAACTTAGTTGGAGGAATCAAATTTGAGGAATTAGTTTACCTATGTTCCACATCTTGTTATGCATCTGAATATTTGTTATGATGAACTGTTCCTGATGACATTTTCTGTAATATACAATCTATATAATTTTTTGCTAGTAGTGGCATCTTTGGGGTCTACTTGCCTTCTGAAACCTGGCAGTATGACTGACCAGTACTTGTTCATTTGAGCTGCATTTTACTTTTTTAAAGCAAAAGAGAAAAGATTGCATTAATACAAAGTATTTCTGTAGGGTTTATTCACTATACTTAAACTGTTTCCATCTGCACTACATTGCAGGCTTTTTCATGTCCCAGTATGAATAATGACAGGCAAGGAGGAAAACTGACAAACAAAATTAAATCATGTAATTTTGCAGTCTGCTGCACTTACTGGCACTGGAGGAAACTGGAGTCTTAGGGCTGGGACTGAGTTTGGGATGATGTGGTGAGGAAATTCTGGATGGCAGTAAGTCACTTGAAGCATCACAATTCCCGCACAACATCTGTAAGGTTTAGAACACTTTCTACTCTCTTTGGTGGGTGTGCTACTTATTTAAGTCACAGAGACAGCATACCTGGTAATTCTCCATCAGAAGATGAATACACATACTTAGTCCCACTGCCAGCATCAGCAGAGCCAAAGCTTACAGAACAAGGGAACTGTATCGATATCTCTGAGATCCTCAGCCACAAAGGTAAGCTTTTGAACTGCTTGTGACAGATAAAAGTCTTAACTCAGACAATGTACCTGATGCTTTATTCCTGGGTCACAGGAGAAACCTGTAAGGTACACATGACTATGCTGGGGCCCTTTTATTTCTTCACAATGGCCAATAATATGAGTGTTTAATGTAAAAAATTAAACTTCTCTGAAAGTAGTAAAAGTTGCAGTTTTCTTCAAAAAAATTTCATGATATATATATTTCTGATATGCATGAGCTTTACACTATCAATTACTTTTTATTAGATTACACTCAAATACTTAAACACACCTAAAATAATCCCATATGGAATTCCTACACAAGCCTATCTTCAGGATTCTAGTTCATCCTTCATCTCAACAACATATAGATAAGTTTGAGGAAGACATTTTCATTCTGAATGCATTGACAGAAATAAATAAAAGTCATGGTCAACTTTACACACTCTTGAAAACAAAATCTAAAATTAAAGGGTTTTAACTCTAGAAAGCAAATCTAGAAAACAAGTTATAAGGAAAGCATTTCATACAATGGTAAGGTCTGGAAAGTATGCTAGCCATTTCAGGCAAATACCAGCAGACAAACTTTAAACACAAATCATACATTTATACAACAATTCCTGGATATATTTGCTCGTAGTTTATATGCAATTTTCCAGGTATTTTCTAGTTGGCATTTGAAAAGAAGATAATAGTGGGATACAAAGAGATACATGGGCAGCTTATCAGGGTGATTTAAGTCATTGGAACTGGAGCACTGAACAATTAATTTCTGCTAAATCTTTAAAGATCCAGACATAGGAGTTTGGATTTCCTTTTTTTTTTTTTTTTAAATCATTCTTCTTCTTAGTAAAACAAGTTATGTCTTAACTAAATGAATATTGCAATTCATATTTTTTCTAATGACCTAGCTAATTCATTCAAAATTTTAATTGTTCTTCATGGTAAATGTTTTTAGCATAATAAAACCAACAACAAAACAAAAAGCCCTAAAAAAAAAAAAAAAACACAAAAAAAGAAAAACAAACAAAAACACACAAATAAACAAACCAAACCTAAAAAAACCTCCTTGGTGAAATGCAAACCAGGAAATGTCTACACACGTGTACTGTCGTTAGTGACCAGATCTACTCGCATCAGCATCTTGACTAGAACCAAATTTTATGTATAAGTTATTCATGTACATAAGTATACAAGCCATTTGTCTGCAGTAGCTAAATCTCTTCTTACCTGGACTGCTGGGTAGTCAGAAATCACTTGTTTGCTGCCTGAAAATTACAGAGCAGTGAAATATTACTAAAATAATTGTCTCTGAAAATAGGATTGCCAATTCCTATACAGATTTGCTGGTTCACAGTGATGTATTCCAAACTTTTGATACTTGGAGTGTACTTTAATTTGGATTAAAATTGGTAGTACAAAGATCTTCCCAAACCACCTGAAGCCTGGCCAGCAGCGGGTGCTCACATGGCATCCCTCCTACTGCTCACTTCTAATGGGTCCTTAAGATTGTGTGCTAAAATGAAATGGCACAGTGTACAGAGTGCTGCCAAGTTTCTACTGTTTTTGTAGCACACTATACACCACAGCACACCCTTTGGGAAATCACTGGCACAGGGACTGCAAACCTGTGAAGATTTTGCACTTGCTACTGCAAAGCCACAGCTTTAAGCAGGGGCATTGGAAGCTATCAAATTTTAAATATAAAACAATAATAAATTACAGACTAAATCTAGGTATACATATGAGCAAGCTTCTCACAGATGGAAACTGACATGATTTAATATCCACAAACCTATGACAAAAAAGGGAAACAATGGCATACCTGAATCAAATTACAATATTGATTTTTCTGAACACAGACACAGATCTATTTTCTTAGTATTACTAGCTAAAGACACTACATTTGAATTTAAAGTTAATAGAACATATCTTACAAAAAAACATTTCAGAAAAAAACATTGTGTGGCCTTCAAAATTATGATGATTTTCCACTGATCTTTGTTTTTTTTTCCTTAAACATAAAGTGTTTGGATTAAAAATGTGATTTAACAGTTCTTTCCTCAAGGGATCGTGGTTAGAACTAACTTTTTTTTTTCTATTTTGGCCAAGGTTACAGTTTTGAAATTATAGATAAGGTGATTAATAGGAACCTTGGAAAACTGATAATGTGCTCATGTGAATAAACTTAGTCAAGTAATTTGATCTGTCACAATTGGGACCTCATAGTCCCAATGACTGGACTGGATAGTCCAGTCTCTCCCTTGTATCTGGATGTTGAGTGACTTAATGCAAACAAACCAGGAACTCATAAAATCACAGAATCACAGAATCAGGTTCAAAAAGACCTCTGAGATCAGTCAGTCCAACCTTCGACCTAACACCACCTTGTCTACTAGACCGTGGCACATCCAATCTCTTCTTAAATACCTCCAGGGATGGTGACTCCACCAGATCCCTGAGTAGCCCATTCCAATGCCCAATCACTCTTTCTGTAAAGAACTTCTTTGTAATGTCTAATCTAAATCTCCCCTTGTCCTACTGCTTGTTGCCTGGGAGAAGAGATTGATACCCACCTCACTAAAACCTCCTTTCAGGTAGTTGTAGAGAGCAATAAAGTCTCCCCTCTGTCTCCTCTTCTCAAGTCTAAACAGCCCCAGCTCCCTCAGCCCCTTCCTCACAGGACTTGTTCTCCAATTCCTTTGCCAGCCTTGTTGCCCTTCTTTGGACACACTCCAGCACCTTCAACAACCTTCCTAAATTGAGGGGCCCATAACTGGACACAGTACTCAAGGTGTGGCCCCACCAGTGACAAGTACAGGGGAAGAATCACTTACCTGGCCACAATATTCCTGATACAGGTCAGGATGCCACTGACCTTCTTGACCACCTGGGCACACTGCTGGCTCATGTTCAGTTTCCTGCCAATCAGTACCCCCAGTTTCCTTCTGCCTGGCTGCTCTCTACAGGACCACAGGGGTGCAGAGATTCACCTGCAGCCTGTGGAGGAGACCCATGCTGGAGCAAGTGGATGCTAGAAGGAGGCTGTGACCGTGTGGGATACCCATGCTGGAGCAGGGTCCTGGCGGGGACCTGCTGACACATGGGGAGAGGAGCCCACACTGGAGTAGCATTTCCTGGTAGGACTTGTGACCTGTGGGGGACCCACACTGGAGCAGCTGTGCTTGAAGGACTGCAGCCTGTGCCTGAAGGACTGCACTCTGTGGAAAAATCAAACATGGGGCAGCTGTGTCTGAGAGCTGTTGCCCTTGGGATGGACTCGCACTGGAGAAGTTTGTGAAGGACTGTCTCCTATGGGAGGGACTCACACTTGAGAAGTTCACAAAGGAACCCCATGGGAAGCAGGGAAAGGACTCCTCTCTCTCAGGAGGAGCAAAAACAACAACCCTCCAGCAGATAAACACTCCCAACTTTGTATCACTTGCAAATTTGCTAATGGTGGACTCACCCTCATCCAGATCATCAATAAAGATATTAAATAAGACAGGGCCCAACACCGATCCCTGGGGGACACTAGTGACCGGCTGCCAACTGGATGGAACACTGCTCACCACCACTCTCTGGGCCCAGCCCTTTAGCCAGTTCTTAACCCAGCAGAGTGCACCTGTCCCAGCCATGGGCTGCCAGCTTTTCCAGGAGTATGCTTTGGGAGACGGTGTCAAAGACTTTGCTGAAGTCCAGGTAGACTATGTCCGCAGACTTCCCCTCATCCACCAGGTGCATTACCTGGTCATAAAAGACATCAGGTTGGGCAAGACTTGCCCCTCCTAAATCCATGCTGGCTGGGTTTAATCTCCCATCCATCCTGGAGGTACCATGTGATCTCACTCAAGATGATCTGCTCCATAAACTTGCTGGGCACTGAGGTCAGGCTGACAGGCCTGAGGCAGGATGGCTCTGTTGAACCAGATTCGTCAGCAGAGAAGTCAGGTGGAGCACCTGTAAAATGGGAGAACTAATAGGGCTGATATCTCTGACGAAGAAATTCCCTGTCAGGTGACACTTTTTCAAGACTGGGAAGAAATACAGCTTATCTATCGGCACAAATCTTGAACTAGGCAGAACTGTCCTGATGGCAGCTAACTAGAAACAGATTTGGAGGCAGAGGCAGTCTAATTAAATGCATAAGGGAATCCTGAATGAGTGAACACTACATGTGAAGTAACTGAGCCAGCACAAATTGTGCAGGCTGTCATCTGTTTTTTTTAGCCTTGCTAATTTCTTTTTATGAGAACAGTTATTTACCTCCCACTCTTCAATGAGGTGTTCATCTTCCCAGGAACTACTAACTAGATTAAAAGTGAGAAGAAAACCTTTGATCTTTGGATTTAGAGTTGACTTTCCAAGCACCTGGGAGTCTGTGTCAGGATTAAAACTCAGATACTTTTGTTCCATTTGAAAAAAACAATTAAAAAAATAAAAGGAACTGCTAGATGTAGTACTTGAACTGATTCTCGCTTCTGCTTGTGACACCTAACAAATAAAGTGTATACATTATGGTTTGCTTGATTTGTTTTGACAGAAATGTTGTGGTTTAACCCAAGTCAGGAACTAAGCACCACACAGCCATTCATTCACTCCCCCACATTGGGATTGAGGAGAGAACCTAAAGGGTAAATGTGAGATTTCTCATGGGTTGAGATAAACACAGTTTAATAGGTAAAGCAAAAGCCACACATACAAGCAAAGCAAAACAAGGAATTCATTCACCACTTCCCATGGGCAGGCAGATGTTTAGCCATCCCCAGGAGAGCAGGGCTTCATTATGTGTAATGGTGACTTGGAAAGTCAAACATTGTCCCTCTGAATGCTCCCGCCTTTCCTCCTTCTTCCCCAGATTTGTATGCTGAGTATGATGCCACATGTTCAGTTTGGGGTCAGCTGTCCTAGTTGTGTCCCCTCACAACTCACTGTGCGCTCCTGGCCACCTCGCAGGTAGCATGGGGTGAGGAGCAGAAAAGGCCTTGACATTGTGTAAGAGCTGCTCAGCAAGAACAGAAGTATCTCTGTGCTATTACATGGTTTCCAACATAAATCCAAAACAAATCCCATACCAGCTACTCAGAAGAAAATTAACTGAATCCCAGACAAAACCACCACAAGGAAGCCTTCAAATTCACTTCCTACATTGCTAGGAGACAGCTTCACTCGTGTGATTCTAGCAATCTGTTTTGGAAAGTATCAATCTCTTGAGTTTAACTGAAGCTGACACAAGTTGTTTAGATAGGGTTTCAAGATCATTATTCTGATATGAAAAACTGACATTTTGCAACTCACTTTTCCATATATCTGTTAATTCACTGGAGTGTAGAATTTTGCTTCATATTATGTATATTTTCATGCATTTTACATTTTTATACTTCTAAAATATACTGTGTATTTCAGAGGGAGAGAGAGAGACAAACAGAGAGAGCACAGTTTTTAGATATCTTCTTCAGTCTTAGGAAAGACTGAAGAAGGCATTATTGGGAAAAGACATTCAGGTTCTGGAGATATATGTTCTAATTCCATTTCACTATTTCAATGTAGTGATACATAGAGATGGTGCCTTCTCTTCATTATAATTTTTGCAATCTCTTATGCTCCATATTTTTCATAATTGTCATGCTGTTGTATGGACCCTGAAATATGATCACTCTGTAGGTAAACTGAGTTTTCAAATTCCAGTGAAGATTTATGTGTTATTCTTTGGTACAACTGGTACTCATCACAAGCCATTCAGCAAACGAAGGCTGGTTGCTCAAAATGGAAGTAACAGGGATGCCTCCAGATTTATCTAATGAGGCAACAGTTCTTTTCTTTCTTCCAAAGAGAAACTGAACCTTAGCTGACTTTGTTGAGGCAAAATGCAGAACTCACAGAAATAAAGTCACCATTCTTTTTGTAACATTTGGAAAGGCTTTTGGGAATTAAAAAAAGAAAGTAGAGGACAGATGTGTCGGTTCTTATTACACTGCAGTAGTAGAGAAGGTTAAAATCTAAGGGTGATGGAGATGAAAGATGCGACAAGGTGAAAACCACCTTCTAGAGTGTGAGAGGTAAGGTAGATAACACTTTTGAAGAGGAAAAGAACATGAAAATAAAATCCTGCTTTAGAATTTGCAGGGGAAGTGGATTATCACTTAACATATGCAATTTGTATTTGGTTTCTTCTGTCTGAAGATCTGTCTGTAAATCAGTTTGCAGTGTGATTCTTCTCCATCTGGTGGAGGAACCAAAGCCCCTTTCATAACTAAGGGAGAAACAGCATTTCTCTTAAGCAAGACTCACTGCTGGAAGCTGTCCAAAGAACCTGTCATAATTCCCTGTAACAAAGACATGACTGGATCATTAAACATAATAAAAAGCAAAAGAAAACATTCCTGGAAACAAATGGTCTGTTTTCTATTAATTCTGTTTTTCATTAGCTCTCAATATATGGATAGATAAACAACCTTTGCTTTTCCTTGAAGACAAAAAAGGCTACTATATGTAGCTTTACATTTCTTAACTATGGCAGACAGAAAGATCCTACCAGGTATTAATTTTATTGGATGGTAAGAGTAAAACCTACTTTCAGATGGAAGTAAGGAATGTGAGCTTGGAGTCACATGCAGGGCCCATTTGACAGAATGACGCAATGGGTACGTCTCTTGGTTGCTATGGTGATGGCTCATCTGCTTATATGTCCAAGAAATAGGGCTTTTCATTATTTCCTCTAAGAAGAAAAACTGCTAACTCATAATAACAAAGTGATTTGTTTTTGCACTAAAGCATAGCTAATGCAAATACTATTACTCAGTTTTAATTTGGGCATGAAATTAATATCCTAAAGCAAATAATATGAACAAATACATTTTCTATTCTTTACCTACTTACTGTAGCATTTTTCACCACAACAACTGTTTACCTCTTCCATAAACCTTCAATATATCTGCAACAAATTGGATTTCTGGAATAACTGACACAAGGTCCAAGACTACTGTAGTAACTTTAATAAATTTATTTCAAAGGAGTACTTAATTTTTCTTTTTTTACCCAAGCCATCCAGGTGTTGAGTGGACAGATTTTAAAAGCACTTTCTCCTCAGTTTTCTGAATATTTAAATGAATTCTGTTCAGCTTGTGGCCATATTCTACTTCTGTTGATTTTCTTCAAGTAACCTCTGACCAATTTCTATTATTGGGAATGTTTACAAGAAGCTCATACAAAAATACACAGCTGAAGCTTCTGAAAATAACACTTTTTTTAATATACACAGGGAATATTTTTGTTAGGATTGCCTGCATTAACAATCCAGGATGAGCAACACCAAGAAGTGACTAATCAGATCAATTTCATGTGTCAACCAGAAGTATATATTTGATAACACTTGCTATTGTAGCTATTTTATTTGAGATGCAATACTATGTTTCCTTAAGCAGTAAAAATCAGTAGAATATTAAATTAAAAAAAAAAAAAGCCAAAGAAAATCATGTTATCTCTGGAATGCTTCCAAAAGAAAAACAAAATTTACAGTTAAGATTATTTGCAGATACATCAGTCATGTCTTATTTAAATGCAGCTGTCGCTTCATTGTAGTAATCCCCAGGGTGTTTCAGAAACCCAAATGTAATAAGTATCAAGAACAACATGATATGGAAAGTATTACAGAAATCACAGATATATCTATGAGGCATTGAAGCCACCCTCTCATTCAACTCATTCAAAATCAAAATGCATGACCAGCCAGGGACTCTATGGCCTCCAAAAGTATTTTTGTAGACTAGAATATCAGCAATTGCACTATGACACTTATTTCCAGATGTCCCCTTGATAAGTGTGTGAGATAGAAAACCAAAACATCTAAGAATATATTTTATTTGTAAGGCAGCCTTAAATCTGGAGGTACATGTTTTAGAATCTACCTGTTTGCTTTGAACTAATTGTGATATTTGTTTTGAACTATTTTTCCTCTAGATATATTGCATTACACAGCATATTACCAATACACTTGTTACAGCAATGCACAGCTATACAATAGCAATAGTCTTTCCTGATATAATGGGAATTTCTTTAAACGAAAATAGAATGAATGATTTTTTACAAATGTCTGTGAACATGAACCTCCTAGACATCATCTAAAGCGCAGAGACATGTCCTTATGTGTTTTCTATAGACGGTCCATTTCATTATAATGACAGTTTTGAGGCTGCAAAAAAATACAATGACAGCTTTATGCAAATAGTAATGGTGATAACCTACACAAAGAAGCAAAGACTAAGATTTGTGGAAGTAACTAAGGATATTCTACAAGAGTCATTCCCATTGTGAAACATTTGTGAAAATTCTGTGACATGGTAGGCTTTCCTAGGTGTAAGATAGTATCTCAACCTCTTTTTTTTAAAGGTCCCTTGCTATCTAAACTATCTGTCCACACAGGTCGAAGACCCTACCAACACAGTTCTCCAGTATATGTCCAGTTATCTTTTGCATGTCATCAATCTCTGGCTAAATTTCAGCTGTTAGTCTGGAAGCAGAGCTTCTGATCTGGTAAGGAAACTCTTCCATTTACACAAAATACTGACACCCTCATCTTGGTCCTGATGTCTGTTAGCAGACATACACTGGGGAAATGCTCTGTGGTATCACTGCATGCACAGGGAAGTGCTGAGAGATCTGTGCCTGGTTCCCAGCACTGACATTTCTGCTTCTAATCTAGCCTCAGTTCTTGCTTTAGCTGAGGTGACATCGGTCACAGTTGCCTCATCAGAGTGCCTCTGAGCTTCAGCAGCAGGTGCTCTGCTTGGCCCGCCATGTTTTTCCTGAAAGAATATGCTGAACTTTAATTGCAAAATTGCCTTCTTATATGTTTTCCCATAACAGACTGATCTTACCCATTTTATAGTGATCCCCCGAAAATATCTATAATTAAGCCATTTCCCGGCTTTGATCAATCTGAAACCTACTTTTCCTTGGGCCATGTTCCTTACTTATTTCTTCTCTTCAGTAAGTGCATGTGGATGCACAGCCTACTTTGCTTTTTGGGTAGTATGCACCTGACTCAGCACCCCGTCAAACAACCATGGTCTTTGATTTTAACATTCTCATAATCTCTTCTGTTGCATATTATTGACATTTTTGAAGAATTCAGAAAATAAAAATTATAGCTTATCTTATGACCTGTTACAGTGTGATATGAAGAGAGATGGTTAATAATATGCAAGAAAAACCTAATATTGCAAATATTAGGATTTTAAGCTAATAATGAAGATATTTTAAATTTGAATTAATTTTGCAACTTCTGAGTTATTGTTGGATAGCTTATATATGACATCTTCTGGATAGCTACATTTAAATGGATATTTTC
Organism: Neodrepanis coruscans; assembly: GCA_013400695.1. Classification (NCBI taxonomy): domain Eukaryota; kingdom Metazoa; phylum Chordata; class Aves; order Passeriformes; family Philepittidae; genus Neodrepanis; species Neodrepanis coruscans. The sequence goes on along the minus strand of VYZS01081130.1, from coordinate 2,898 downwards.
AGATTGATGTTTAAGTAAAAAAGAGTAGGAGAATTATATGTTTGTTTAAGTATGCTGTGGAATTCATGGGTGCTGTAGCAAAAAGAGAAAATACGAACACGTCTAAAAACCATTTCTAGTTGTTGAGTTGATTTAGAAAATTTAAACTGCCAAATTAGCACCAGATTAATTATTCCTTGTAACTTGGATGTCTCCAGCCTTGATTAAGTTGATTTACAGTGCAAGAATCCTACTGAGTTGAATGTTTACTGCATTGTGTGAGTAGATACACATTTCTCAGGACAAAGAATGACTGCACATGAGTCACATAAGAATTTTGTGTGCACTTTCACGCTGTAGAGGCTGCACTTACAGGCCATATGCCAGAACAGTTTACTCAGCACATGGCTTAGTCCCTTGTTATTTCTGGAAAGCAAGAGCTTGGAGGCTTTTCATCTACAAGATGAACAGGACACAATTATCCATGGGAATCTGAGTGGTTGAAAGTAGTGGGTAGTGCTTCCCATAGACGAAAAAAAGGTTAAAGAAATTATCTGAGAGTTTGCTTAAGGCTAGGAAAAACATCGTACTGCTTCATGAATACAAGTAGATGCATCTTAATTCTCAAGAATTAAAAAAAATTGCATATCTTGAGCATGTTAGACTGCTCCCATAACAGAATTAAGGTTTTTTAAAAAAAAAATAAGGAAAA
>VYZS01081129.1:31080-42297 GCA_013400695.1 Neodrepanis coruscans | reverse complement strand
CCAGGTCGTCACGCCTCAGAGAGAGACAACACGTGGGGAAAGGATTACTCTAAAGTTCCAATTGAAAAAAAGAGATGTGGAAAAAAAAAAGACAGCAACTTTAGCAGCTCACCTTAGAAGTGACACTTCCTGAACCATCACACAAACTCTTAAGTAGGGTCAGAGTCAGGTCTTACAGTAGCATTTGTTTTACTCTCTGTTTTTTTAAGAGCAGCATTAGTGTCATTGCAAGTGATTCCTTTATCAGCAAAGTAAACAGAGGTATTACCACTGATTCTGGTAGAAATGGCGTCAGGACCTCAGGGCAGTTCTGAATACTAAAAATAAAAGTGAAGTGTATTTGATGTGACAAGAGAATTTGCACAAGAGAAACAAATGTAGATAAAAGTAGTTGGAGGATACAAATACTATTGACAGAACTGCACTGGGTACACTACCTGATATTTTGTATAACTCAAATCTCTTTTTGATAAATGGTAGGAATATATAATTTCCTTAATTTTAAGAAACCAAATCATAGATTTCATTGACCATCCTTATTTTTGTTTCCTTCTGTCCTCTATGGGCCACACACAGCTCTATGTATTCGGCCACAGTGTACTTTCCTACTGTGCTGCAGAAACAAATGCATGCTTCATGTCTTGCATAATATGGGGCACTTTGTTTCTGTTTATACTTGACACGTAATTTTTGAATTATTTGTGTTTAATTAAACCCTGATCACTGATCTTCAATGAAGCCTGCACTTAACATTGCATTCACACTTCTGTTGTGCTACAGAACCTCAGTCAGATGATATTGTGCTAATACAGTTTGCACTGATGCAATGCTGGAGATTGGTAGTAGTAGTAGTTAGTAGTTTGTACACTAGATTTAACCTGCAAGAGTGTTTTTAGTCTGTTAAATGCATGCCTTGAGGTGGGAAAGCAGGAAGGGAGACGAGAGAAAACAAGCATGTGGTGTCAGATCTGAAGGCCAGCATATGGCTAAATATTTTTTTCACCTTTTTCAATTGACCAGATGCCATGGTTTAATCCCTGCAGGCAACCAGGCTCATTCCCCTGCAGCAGGACAGGGGAGAGAATTGGAAGCAAAAAAAGGAGAAAACTTCTGAATTGAGATAAAGACAGTTTAATAGGTGATGGAAAAGCCATACATACAAGCAAAGGAAAACAAGGAATTCATTCACCACTTCACATGGGCAGGCAGGTGCTCAGCCACCTCTGGGAAAGCAGGGCTCCATCATGTGTAACAGTGTTTTGAAAAGACAACCAGCATAATTCTGAATGTTCTCCCCTTCCTCTTTCTTCCTCCACGTCGTATGATATGTGATATCCCTTGGGTCAGCTGGGATCAAATGTTCCTGTTATGTCCTCTCCCAATTCCTTTTGTATCCTGAGCCTGCTCAGTTACGGGGTGTTGTGAGGAGCAGAAAAGGCCTTGACCCTGTCTAAGTGCTGCTTAGCTGTAAAGNTAGAGTAGGAACCTGATGCATTTAATATGTCTTTTATCTAAAGTTGCTGTGTTTTTATCTAGACTTTATATATTTTAGCCGATTTAGTTATGCATATGGAGGGGGGAAATGTAGGTAGCTAAGGTCTAGCGAACAGAAGATATCGTGCTGTTACGGAAGGGTAGAGCCCCCTCTCCTAATAGCCAATAGCATATAGTTCATAACGTAAGCAGACGAAAGTGACATTATGAACCAAGGCCATATAATACTGTGTCAGCCATCAATAAACGCCATTTGCCATCCATCATATTGGTGTCAGTGTGCTGATGGTCTGGCAACCTTGGGTGGGGTCGCCGTGCCGTCCCCAAACCAGGTCGTCACGCCTCAGAGAGAGACAACACGTGGGGAAAGGATTACTCTAAAGTTCCAATTGAAAAAAAGAGATGTGGAAAAAAAAAAGACAGCAACTTTAGCAGCTCACCTTAGAAGTGACACTTCCTGAACCATCACACAAACTCTTAAGTAGGGTCAGAGTCAGGTCTTACAGTAGCATTTGTTTTACTCTCTGTTTTTTTAAGAGCAGCATTAGTGTCATTGCAAGTGATTCCTTTATCAGCAAAGTAAACAGAGGTATTACCACTGATTCTGGTAGAAATGGCGTCAGGACCTCAGGGCAGTTCTGAATACTAAAAATAAAAGTGAAGTGTATTTGATGTGACAAGAGAATTTGCACAAGAGAAACAAATGTAGATAAAAGTAGTTGGAGGATACAAATACTATTGACAGAACTGCACTGGGTACACTACCTGATATTTTGTATAACTCAAATCTCTTTTTGATAAATGGTAGGAATATATAATTTCCTTAATTTTAAGAAACCAAATCATAGATTTCATTGACCATCCTTATTTTTGTTTCCTTCTGTCCTCTATGGGCCACACACAGCTCTATGTATTCGGCCACAGTGTACTTTCCTACTGTGCTGCAGAAACAAATGCATGCTTCATGTCTTGCATAATATGGGGCACTTTGTTTCTGTTTATACTTGACACGTAATTTTTGAATTATTTGTGTTTAATTAAACCCTGATCACTGATCTTCAATGAAGCCTGCACTTAACATTGCATTCACACTTCTGTTGTGCTACAGAACCTCAGTCAGATGATATTGTGCTAATACAGTTTGCACTGATGCAATGCTGGAGATTGGTAGTAGTAGTAGTTAGTAGTTTGTACACTAGATTTAACCTGCAAGAGTGTTTTTAGTCTGTTAAATGCATGCCTTGAGGTGGGAAAGCAGGAAGGGAGACGAGAGAAAACAAGCATGTGGTGTCAGATCTGAAGGCCAGCATATGGCTAAATATTTTTTTCACCTTTTTCAATTGACCAGATGCCATGGTTTAATCCCTGCAGGCAACCAGGCTCATTCCCCTGCAGCAGGACAGGGGAGAGAATTGGAAGCAAAAAAAGGAGAAAACTTCTGAATTGAGATAAAGACAGTTTAATAGGTGATGGAAAAGCCATACATACAAGCAAAGGAAAACAAGGAATTCATTCACCACTTCACATGGGCAGGCAGGTGCTCAGCCACCTCTGGGAAAGCAGGGCTCCATCATGTGTAACAGTGTTTTGAAAAGACAACCAGCATAATTCTGAATGTTCTCCCCTTCCTCTTTCTTCCTCCACGTCGTATGATATGTGATATCCCTTGGGTCAGCTGGGATCAAATGTTCCTGTTATGTCCTCTCCCAATTCCTTTTGTATCCTGAGCCTGCTCAGTTACGGGGTGTTGTGAGGAGCAGAAAAGGCCTTGACCCTGTCTAAGTGCTGCTTAGCTGTAAAGAAAACATCCCAGAATTATCAACACTGTTTCCAACAAAAATCCGAAACATAAACTCAGACTAGCTACTGTGAAGGAAATTAACTCTATCCTAGCCAAAACCAGCAGACCAAAGCAGAAATATGACACTTTGTCATGAAGTTACATGCATTACTGGGACTGTTTTGCAATACCTGCATTATGAGTCATAATCTGTGTTATGGGTTAGCTGATATAAAGGTACAAAACCCCAAAAAGACTGTAAAAGGTGGGACATGAGAAGAAGAAAAAAAAAGACAGTGGCAAAGTTCAAATCTAATAAGAAGTCTTAGTTATAATGTAACCTCTGGCTATAGAACACCACACTTGTTTTTTTCTCCCAAGATTGCAGGAGTCAGAGTGAATGAGTGATTTAGCCAGTAATGTGAAGGACACTTGGAGTGAGAGAGCTGTCTTGTTAAGTGATGGAGATGGCACCATCTTGTGGCTGTACACTGATTTCTGAGCATACTATTAGATTGATGGGCTTATGCATTTTCTGGTAGTTAATATTCAACAAAAATTACAATTAATATAAATAATTTGAAGTTATTTTATGTCCCTTTTTAAATTAAGCACATAGGGAAAACTTAAATTCACAGAACACAAATGTAGTTGTATTTGAGGTTGGCTGTGGATAGTTGCAGTGGAATGGCCCTTTGGAAAGCATCCTTGGTAGTGCAGCAGTCATCTAGCATTGAATGGACGTGTTCTGTATGAAATTAGATAGAGCATATTCCAATATTGTTTATTCTTGGGTACCACAGGTAGAAAGCTGAGAAGACAGAAATTGCTGCAAAGACATTCTTGCAGGTTTTATTTCTGTCTACATGGTAAGGAGGACATTGTAGATACCAAAAATAATTTCTATAAATCCTAAGGATTAATGCCACATTTGTGTCCCCTTTTAGAAAGTCATTGATATTGTAGGCTGTGGTGGGGCCTTGTAGACGGGCTCTTGTAAAGCACTTCTTCAGGGTAACATTTGGATGTGATCTGTGGCTACTCCTGCTGAAATGGAGTGTCAATTAGCTACCTCTGCTCAGTCCAGAGGAACTGGAACCATCATTGCTATGTCTTGTTTCCTGGTCTTTCTGCACTGTTACTCTCTCTACAGTTCTAAATGAAGATATTTGGAATTCATGGCTCAAATGGCAAATTTGAATTCAGTAGTTCCTGTATGAGCTTTTTTTATAGGCAATGGATGTATGGGCACTTGTACTCCAGGTACAGGAGTAATGGACCACTGTAGTTAAATTCCACATGACACTCAATGATATTATATGACACTATATAACATCCCCATAGCGCTAGAGCTCAATTAATTATAGAACACCTAGCCAAGCTAAAGTCCATGGTTACTTTCATCATTATATGAGAAAAGAACTAGAGTGCAAACTTAGGTAAAAAGTGCTGGCAACTCGTGGCAGGGAACAGTTAGGGAGGCCTGAAGTCATCAGTGATGAGAAATAGAAGGGACATATGGGAAATACAGTAAGAAACATGGAAAAGTAGATACCTACCCACCTTTAAAGCGGAAATTTTGCATGTACATACTGCTTGAGCTTTGTCCTTACAACTTGATACTGTAGCCAAAACTACTTGCTCCCTAAAAAGCAATGCCTGTTGTTAGCCAGTTTAAGGTTGTCCTTTAGCTTTATGTACAGGGAATTTTCTATATCATTGTAAGCCATTTATGTATTGTTAGCATAATTTTTTTTTGCCTTAATTCCTTTTTTGTTGTTGTTGTTGGCAATATTCAGTATTTCATGTACGATTTTGTAGAATTACACCTGTGAGGTATGAATATTGCTGTAGAATTGGATAGATTTTTTTTAAGAGTAGTATATAATTTTGTGTCTATCCCAAAGAAGTATTTTGATTTGAAAGATAAGTACTTTTAAAATACATTTCTGGATTTTTATGAAACTAGAAGATGGCAGCAACTTTTGATTAGAATTTTGTGCCACTAAACCACTTGACATCTTCAGAGCAAATCAATATACTTTGTAATGCAAGCATTTGCTTTGAATGTGATGTGTAACAGAAAAGGGCTGATTTACATTTGCATCACTATCATTATTCTTGTACAGGGAACTAAGAGAGCTAATCCATTTCAAACAGATTTATCCTATTGAAAAGACTAATGCTATGAGGGGCGGTATGTGCATATGCTAAAGAAATAGTGCGATGATCTCTCCAACACACTCGCTGACCATATAAACCCACATGTAATGATGGTTTTCCTTTGGCACTGCCACCTCTGAAGCTTTTTGCAGCACATGTTTGAGAGACAGATACTGTTTCTGAATAGGCATCAACAGTTGAAAGTATTAATAATGGTGGAAGATACCTTTAAAGTTGATTCCAGGGTAGTTCAGAATGAGAGTAATGCTTCCATGGAGGTTAGTGGAAACACTTAAAACTGAGGTCTAATTCTTCTGAGAGTGTTAGCCTGTTTCTAGTTTGTCAGAGTGGATGGCAATGAACCAGAGCAGGAGGTTTAATGCTTTGTTTCTGGATTTTAATTTTAATTTGAATATTGTATTTAATGTTAGTTTGTGAAAAGATGGCAACAAACACAGACTATACTCTCTGCACGGATTTATTAGAATAGCACACTTGGCCAGAGCAACTCACTGGAATAATCTTAAATCTTTTCTAGAAATCACATACTGGGCCATGCACTGGAGCCAGCTTTGAGCAGATAAGCTCAACAGATCTTGGTGAAGTTCAAGAGAGAAAAAATCCCCCCAGCATTTTTACAGCGGATCAGAAAGGAGCTTGGACAAATATAATGACTCTCACACATCATTAAATAGTAGTTTTGTAATATAAGCATCTTTCAAAGAGTTTAAATTTAATGAATTGCAGTTTAACTATGTTAATGTAAGGTTTCTGTGCCACCAAAGGTGACCTGGAAGTCACTCATTATTTGAAAATTCTGCTGCATATCTTGTCTCATCTGGACCTCCATAAGCCTGAAGAATCTTGATTTATTTAGTTTCTTCTTAGACAAATCATCCCATAACTTTGATTATCCACATATCTTCCAATTTATCAGTTTATCAAGATGCAGGTGAGCCATCCGTTTTATACAGTGGTATATTAATATATATTCGGTGACATAATGATGTTGGCTGATATTCTTTTCCTATTAAATCATAACATTTGACTTGCTTATCTGTACCTGCAGGTAGTCCAACAATGATACAATGAGGGAAGGAAATTAAATAAAAATACAATAGTTGAACTGATAACAGTAATTTTTTTGCATTGCAATAGCATAATTCGGAATCCATTTCACTTCTAAATAGAGCAGCTGTGAAGCTTTGTTATGTCTCCTCTGTCCAATGAGTAGAACAGTGAAAAAAGGACAAAACCTGTGAACTCCAAGGTAAAGTAGGTAGCCATAATAAATTTACAGGAATAATAAGAAAAAAAAGACCATATTTTTTGGATAGACTTCTGTAAGAAAGGTTCTGTGTTACACTGGTCAGGGGAATGTAAGGTAAGAATTGTTGAGGGATCTGAACACAATCCAGCTAGCAGAAGAACAGAATAAAATATTAGTGCTTTGAAAAGTGCAAATATCTGAATGTCTTAAATGAAAATATCACCCATCAATATTGAACAAGATTGAGCCACAAAGAATTGTTATACCTATCTGGTATAACAGATAGATAACTGAAAACTGGATATGATTTATTTCTGAAATTAAATTCAGTACAGGAAGTACCACAACCTTTTTAATTGATCCTGTAAGATTCTAAACAACTTTCTGATTTAGAGGCAAGTTAGCTAGAAATCAGATTTAGATAGGAAGTAATTACCTTTTTTTTGTCCTGCTAGATCAGTTAATTGGCTTGATCAATTTTTGATGAAGTTAATTGGCTTGATCAATTGGTTTGGTTCTCTCATTCATGAGTGATTGATGAATCCAAGAGAAACTTCTCTAGTTTCCTAATATAACAATGCTATGACCATGATTATAAAATAAACCCTATAAGATATCCCAAATTAATATGAAGGTCTAAGAATGTGTTCTTCAACAGCATATTGTGTCTGGATCTGTTTAGCGTCTTTCTTGGTGACATGGACAGTCAGATTGAGTTCACCTTCAGCAAGTATACGAACACCAAGCTGAGGGTGTGATCAGCACACTGGAGGGAAGAGGTGCTACCCAGAGGGACCTTGTCAGGCTTCAGAATTGGGCCAGTTCAAATATCTTCAAGTATCTCAACAAAGTAAAGTGCAAGGTCTGGTGCCTGGGTCAGTGCAATCAAAGCGCAAGTACAGGCTGGGTGGAAAATGGATTGAGAGCAACCCTGAGAAGGACTTGGGAGTGTTTGTGCACAAAAAGCCAAATATGCACCAGCACTGTGTGCACTTGCACCCCAGGAAACCAAGCACATCCTGGGCTATATTAAAAAAAAACATGGATAGCAGGCTGAGGGAGTTGATTTTGCTCTTCTATTCTGCTCTTATGAGACCCCACCTTAAGTACTGCATCCAACTCGGGGGCCTCAATACAAGAAAGTAATGGATCTGTTGGAATGGGTCCAGATGAAAACAATTAAGTTGATCACAGGGCTGTTAATACCTGTCCTATGAAGAAGAGCTGAGATAGTTGAGGTTGTTCAGCCTGGAGAAGAAAAGGTTCCAGGACGACATTACAGGAGCCTTACAGAACCTGAAGAGGGCGTACAAGAAAGCTGGGGAGGGACTCTTCATCAGGGCATTTGGGATAGAACAGGGGGGCTTTCAGCTGAAGGAGGGTAGGTTTACATTAGCTATTAGGAAGAACTTCTTTACTAAAGGTGAGGGTTGTAAATGCACTGGAACAGGTTGTCCAGAGAAGTTGCCCCGTTCCTGGAAGTGTTCAAAGCCAGGTTGGATGCGGAGCTGTAAGCAACATGATCTAGTGGAAGATGTCCCTGTTCTTGGCAGTTGGTCTTTGAAGGCCCCTTCCAACCCAAACCATTCTATGATTCTATGAACATATTATAGGTAATGTAACTTATCCTTCAAACAAATCTACCTTGAATTGTAACTAGAAGAAATTTGAAAGAATTTAGTCATCTGCTACTGCCAGTAATCGTAAATTAAATGTCTTTTTTTCAATTTTAATTACGTATTCTTCATTATTGAATGAAAACACTGAGTATTTTCTTCAAAACTAAACATCACAAAGAATGGAAATGTGCATTTTCAAAAATCTGTGGCTACCATCAAATATAAGTTAGCACTTAGTGCTTTGTTGGCTAACTCAATTTCTTTCAACAGTGAAGCATGCACTTACACCACAATGGGTTCGCAAAATCCACTCATTTACTTGAGATATTTTGTCATGGTTTTCAATCAGTGGGAGGTACCAGAGGTTGGTAATTGAGAATGAATGTCAAGTAGTGTCAAGACTCCTGAGTTCATAAAGCTGATAACTCTTCATGTGATCACATTCATCTCTTTCCAGCTTATATGGTTTCTGGTCCCTTGCTTTACAAACCTTTGAAAGAAGAACATGTATTACTCAACAAATACCTCAGCTACACTAGAGCTGTTTTATTTCCTTCTGAGCAACTCTGAAAAATGATAGAAATTAAAAAATAAAGCTAGACTTTGATTTTGAAGGCATATTGTTTCTAACAAGAAAAAAACAAAACATAATAAATTCAAATCAGTGAAGCATGAGAACATCTGGATTGATTCATTAACTATATGAGTGATGAATTCTCATGTCTAGTAATGTTTCATATTTTTTGTCTCTTACATCTCTTTTTTGGTTTACCTTATCTGTCATTACCATTAGTACTCTCTTACACAGTCTTTCCTATTCCCACTCAAATTAATTTCTTTATACATGCTGAAATATAAATCCTCTGGAGAGTGATTTACTGTTGTAATATCACAATTTCTGACTAGATTGCTTAATCTGTAGGGGGATAATGGTATGCTCCACAGCTTCTGTTATTCAAAGACATCTTCACAGTAAACTGCCTTTACCAGCTGAGAAGACTATACATTTGAAAATAAATTTTAAAAATGTTCTAAGATGATGACATTCTATTAAATGTACGTCAGTCACTTTGAAATAAATTGATCATCTCTAACTACTCTACTAGAAAAGACTATAAAAGATTGTTGTCTTCACAGAGCCTAAAGTGCCAGAAAACTACAGAGCCCCTTTGGACAATAATAAAACTCTCCTTTATTTTATTGTTACTGTATTTGTCTTACTGAGAAGTTACATTTTAAGAAACAGTACTATTATATGTACAATTCACAATTTTTAGCTTCTGTTTTTTTATCCAGCACACCAAGTACAAGAAGAAATATCAGGTCTGCAGCCCAGATGTGTTTTAAAGCCTGGCTTTATCTTTTCTTCTTTCTAATAACATATATTTTTCATTTTAAATACATTTCAGTTGCCAACATCTCAACAAAACTCTGTTACAAACATCAGCCAATTACACTTACTGTACAAAAATGCACGTCCTTATGTGGCTACAGGCTGCCCAAGGTTTTCCTCTGTCTTTGTGTCTTCTTCAAGTATCTTTCTTCCTATGTCTTGTTGGTATTCTTTTCTCTTGGTATGCTATTAAACATTAAAGGTTTTGAAAGCATGAGTGAAGGTCTCTTCTGTAAATCTTGTAATTTCTTTGCAGTTTCATTGTTGGTGTCTATTTCCAAGCAGATGAGCACTGTACAGTGCACAGCAGTAACTGATCTTCAGACAGACGTGAAACCAAATTAAAAACAATGTTATGAATCTTCTTGCTTTCCAAAACAAAATTCTTTTGACTATTTTATTTAATTATTTTCTTGTATTCTTAGCAAAGAAATGGAAGTCAAGGTTCAGCTATTCATTTTGTAGCAAGATTATAATGAGGTGAAACTACTGAATGACAGGGAACTTAGGCTGATGTGAAATTCATAATGAAAAAGGGTAAGGGCCTGATTATTTGCAAATTCCTTATTTTTTTTTTCCATCGCTTTTATTTTGCAGACTTGTCAGCACTGTTATCCCAGCATTGTTATTAGGCATCTGGTTGTTGTTTACTTACAAAAATTTGATAGTATGGAATAATTGGCCTTTGCTATGTCCCTCAGCTACTTTTATTAGCTCTTCCGTGTAGTAATTTTTCACCCCTATTCTCTGTTTATATGCATTCTTGAGAGTTCCTGCAGTCATTTTTCTTGCAAAAGAATTTTGTTTTGTTCTATATTCAATTATAACCTCTATTAGTGACCTTGGCCGCAGTTGGATGCCGCAATACATTTGCTGGCATGGTCTTTGGGCCGCAGAGTATGTTCTTCACCAGTGATGATGTCGCATGCAGTGATAAGCATGTAATAAATTTAATGTAGATATGTGAGGATATTTATTACCTCTTCAGTTTTCCCAAGTTTCATGTGTTGTGTTACTGTATAATCTAACCCAAGAGAGAAAAAAAAGACAATCTATTTTACACTAGTATATGATTGTCCATATAGGATTGTGGTGGTTTTACCACAAATTCAGTGGATTTTGGAGCAGAGAATCTAAAAGAAATCACAAACACACCCCAAAAATGAAGAAAACACACAAAAATCACAGTTTATTTTGCGCAAACACCAAAACCCGACAAATAAAGTGCAAGACAGACAAATAAATAAAATTTTTCCCAGGGCCTGCGTTTGGGGTGAGGACGCTCTGGATATAGTGCTTGTCTCTCTCTCTCCCTCGGAGCCCGGCTGAGAGACCCCACGGTATTTAGAAGGGAGCGCGTGGTCTCGAGGGCCCCTTAGCCTTGAACCTCTGCCCGGTTTCAACTGAGGAAAACAACTCAAGAAGATTACAAAACCGCCCCCCCCCCTTCCCTCCCTTTTAGCCTGAGGAGAGATTTAGTGCTGAAAGGGGAAAAAGG
>VYZS01081129.1:17330-30574 GCA_013400695.1 Neodrepanis coruscans | reverse complement strand
AAAAAAACAAACATGCGGGCATGGGGGCGGGCGGCCCCGGAGCAGAAAGCAGTCGCCAGGGCCGCCAGCGCAAGGCAGTCGCCATACCGTGGCTTGATCGTTTTTAACTTTCATTTTTTAGCCCCACGACAAGGATGCACAGCTGTTTGGCTTATGAAGTTTATGAAGTCACTACTGCTATCAAATTATATCACCAAGAGTCAAAATGCAGCTTGTTCTGGCAATAGATAGAACTGCCAAACACTGTGGAGAGACATGGTCTGACACAACTCTTGCCTGTCTTAAGACCTGTGAAAAATAAATATTAAAAAGAAACTTGAAGTTTTAGTTTGCTTTTTGTTTTTTGTTTTTTTTTCATGATAAAACTTTAGTGCTACATGCAGAATAGAATGTTATATATTATGTTATGTATTTACTTTGGAAGTATTTAAGTATTGGTTTCCTCTGTGTGGATGCCACTTGTTTCAAATGCAAGAATGTATTTTGTTGCATTTCCAGGGGAAAAAAAAACACCAAACCACACACAAACAAACAAACAAACCACAAAAACAAACAAACAAATGAAACCCCATAAAACCAAACAAGCAAAACAAACAAACAAAAACCCAACTGTGGAGTAGTAGATAAGAGACAGGAGTTAAAATAAAACAAGAATTAGAGATGAAGGACATGATTCCTTTTTTCTGAGTGAAAAAAAAAGACACCATTTCTGGTTCCTAGATAATATAAGGTCATGCTCTCCTGCAAAGGTTCCCTAAACACAGATAAACACCTGCGCATTGAAAGAATGGAATAATATGAAGGTATGATTAACCAATCTTCAAAAGCAGGCACCAGATGGGAATTCTGGTGACTTTCAGTCTGTGCCAACTATCCATCAAGAAACAATAAATCCTTATCTCACTACTCCAAATTTAGAAAATATTGATTATAGCATTCACAAAAAAGCTCTGTACTGTCTTCTGGAGAAAATAAAGTATATAGAGAAGTTGGATTTTGGAAGAATTTGGGAGAAACTTTATTTCCACCTACAGCTGAGACAGGTGACAAGCTGATTCTCTTCTCTCCCTCATATTGAGATTCCAGTGTGAGTAGGCCTTAATCTATGCGTGTGCTAATTGTTTTAAAAGACAGAATTTGCTTTCCTTTATTTGTAATAGATTGTTTGCTTCATAGTTTATGCTTATGCTTTGTCTTACAGTGTTATTTTAGTCAGAAGTTATCCTGGAGTACCCTGAACCTTCACTTGTCACAACTTCTTTTAATAAAAGGTGTTATTTCATAACTGTTAGAAATAGTCCTTTACAAAGGTGCTAACAGTTTTGTTGATGGCAGAATGACTTGCTGAGGGGTCTCTCTGTCTGTTGGTGAAAGCCCCTCCTAAAAGGGAATGTCAAACATGTCCTCTGATTAGATGTATCTGAAAAGTGAAGGTTTCTTACATAAAAAACCCTATCAGACTGGTCAGGCTATGAAAAGGTTTTGAATTCCTGGGGGGTCTGACAGTCAAATAAATTTTTAAGGGTAGAGAGAATCTCCCCTTTTTAAGGTTTGGTCTAAACCTTCCTTTATCATGACACCAATCCACACAAAAACCCCACCAAAAATCGTAGAATTACGTGTTAAGAAATGCTTTCCAATTTAATTTATTTGGAATTCAGATTTGCTTAAAATTATTTTCCCTAGGACAGAAAAAGAAAGGAAGTGGGGGGTTTCAAAAATTCAAAATTAAAACCTGTGTCTGTGTCTTCTAACTTGAAGACGATGACAATGCCTTACATTCCTTTCCGCAACAAGCATTTACTTAGCTGACATAACCCTTTCATAAACTGTAGCTGAAATTGACAGTATGACAGTATGACAGTATGACCCCACAATTGTCATGAAGCTATTTTTGAAANTACCGTGGCTTGATCGTTTTTAACTTTCATTTTTTAGCCCCACGACAAGGATGCACAGCTGTTTGGCTTATGAAGTTTATGAAGTCACTACTGCTATCAAATTATATCACCAAGAGTCAAAATGCAGCTTGTTCTGGCAATAGATAGAACTGCCAAACACTGTGGAGAGACATGGTCTGACACAACTCTTGCCTGTCTTAAGACCTGTGAAAAATAAATATTAAAAAGAAACTTGAAGTTTTAGTTTGCTTTTTGTTTTTTGTTTTTTTTTCATGATAAAACTTTAGTGCTACATGCAGAATAGAATGTTATATATTATGTTATGTATTTACTTTGGAAGTATTTAAGTATTGGTTTCCTCTGTGTGGATGCCACTTGTTTCAAATGCAAGAATGTATTTTGTTGCATTTCCAGGGGAAAAAAAAACACCAAACCACACACAAACAAACAAACAAACCACAAAAACAAACAAACAAATGAAACCCCATAAAACCAAACAAGCAAAACAAACAAACAAAAACCCAACTGTGGAGTAGTAGATAAGAGACAGGAGTTAAAATAAAACAAGAATTAGAGATGAAGGACATGATTCCTTTTTTCTGAGTGAAAAAAAAAGACACCATTTCTGGTTCCTAGATAATATAAGGTCATGCTCTCCTGCAAAGGTTCCCTAAACACAGATAAACACCTGCGCATTGAAAGAATGGAATAATATGAAGGTATGATTAACCAATCTTCAAAAGCAGGCACCAGATGGGAATTCTGGTGACTTTCAGTCTGTGCCAACTATCCATCAAGAAACAATAAATCCTTATCTCACTACTCCAAATTTAGAAAATATTGATTATAGCATTCACAAAAAAGCTCTGTACTGTCTTCTGGAGAAAATAAAGTATATAGAGAAGTTGGATTTTGGAAGAATTTGGGAGAAACTTTATTTCCACCTACAGCTGAGACAGGTGACAAGCTGATTCTCTTCTCTCCCTCATATTGAGATTCCAGTGTGAGTAGGCCTTAATCTATGCGTGTGCTAATTGTTTTAAAAGACAGAATTTGCTTTCCTTTATTTGTAATAGATTGTTTGCTTCATAGTTTATGCTTATGCTTTGTCTTACAGTGTTATTTTAGTCAGAAGTTATCCTGGAGTACCCTGAACCTTCACTTGTCACAACTTCTTTTAATAAAAGGTGTTATTTCATAACTGTTAGAAATAGTCCTTTACAAAGGTGCTAACAGTTTTGTTGATGGCAGAATGACTTGCTGAGGGGTCTCTCTGTCTGTTGGTGAAAGCCCCTCCTAAAAGGGAATGTCAAACATGTCCTCTGATTAGATGTATCTGAAAAGTGAAGGTTTCTTACATAAAAAACCCTATCAGACTGGTCAGGCTATGAAAAGGTTTTGAATTCCTGGGGGGTCTGACAGTCAAATAAATTTTTAAGGGTAGAGAGAATCTCCCCTTTTTAAGGTTTGGTCTAAACCTTCCTTTATCATGACACCAATCCACACAAAAACCCCACCAAAAATCGTAGAATTACGTGTTAAGAAATGCTTTCCAATTTAATTTATTTGGAATTCAGATTTGCTTAAAATTATTTTCCCTAGGACAGAAAAAGAAAGGAAGTGGGGGGTTTCAAAAATTCAAAATTAAAACCTGTGTCTGTGTCTTCTAACTTGAAGACGATGACAATGCCTTACATTCCTTTCCGCAACAAGCATTTACTTAGCTGACATAACCCTTTCATAAACTGTAGCTGAAATTGACAGTATGACAGTATGACAGTATGACCCCACAATTGTCATGAAGCTATTTTTGAAACTACAGGAATGCGAAAACCAGCGCATGGTGGGCAACCACATGGCTGTTCACCAGGTACCCACAGAGCTGCTCTATCGTTCCCCCTCCCCTGCTTGACAGGGGGAGAAAAATACAGTGGAAGGATCATAGGACAAGATAAGAATGGGGAGGGATCACTCACCAGTTGCTGTCACCAGCTAAACAGACATAATTCATGGAAATTGCTTTATTACCAAACAAAGCAGAGTAGAATAATGAGAAATAAAAAAAAAACTTAAAGTGTCTTCCAACCACTCCTTTCTTCACAGGCTCAACTTAATTCCTGATTTGCTTTACATCCACCCTCCTGGTCATGTAATGGACCCTCTTGTGTATGCTCTTCACACGCTGTCTCTTCTTCACACGCTTCTTCTTCCTTGCAGCCTTCCCCTGCTCCAGCATGGTGTCCCTCCCCAAGTAGGGAGACAGTCCTCCACAGACTTCTCCAACATGGCTGAAGGAGAAGGGTCCTTCTCCTTCCCATGGGCTGCTCTAGTGTGTGTTCCTTCTAAAGGGTGCAGTCCTTTATCAACAGAATTATCCAGTTTGCCTTCCCCAAGTGGTCCCCCTGCCAAAAATCTGCTCCAGCATAGGCTCCTGTCCCCATGAGGCCACAGGTGGTGCAAGGAGTCTGCTTCAGTGAAGGTTTCCCAGGAAGTCACAGCCTCCTTTGGACAACCTCCAGCTCCATCATGGAGTTTTTCATGGACCACTGGTGGAGATCTGCTCCATCATGGACCTCCTTGGGCTACAGGGGAAGAGCTGTGGCTGCAGGAGAACCTCAGTTCCAGAGTCTGGGCCACCTCCTCCCTCTCCTTCTACACTGACCTTGATGTCTGCAAGTCTGTTTCTCCCACATATTCTCACTCCTCTATTTCAGCCGCATTTTGTGCAGCAGGGTTTTTTTCCTCGCTTCTTACATAAGTCATTCCTGAGGCATGACCATCATTGGTAATGGGCTCAGCCTTAGCCAGTGGCAGGTCCACCTTGGACCCCATTAGCACTGGCTCTGTGGGACATGGCGGAACATTCTGTCACCTTCTCACAGAAGCCATCTGTGCAGCCCCCGCTATAAAAACCTTGCCATGCAAAGCAATAAACAGTATTACAAATAACTTTGACACCCATAGATTGAAATGTGTCCCAGTCACATTTCAGGAATGCATAATTCTGTGGATTTTTAAGTACTCTTACATATGAATAAAATATGTATATTCTAAAATAAACATTTAGTTGTTCAGAGTTTTATTTCCACATGTTTTGTTGATCTTTGTAGATAAAATAAATATTTATAAAAGAAAATACTATGTAATTTTAGGACTGTAATAATAATTCCACAAGTGTGTATGTATACAAATACTTGTGGAATTAGAGAGGGAGAGAGAGAGAGAGCATGCAGCAGAAGCCTTTTGCATTAAAAACTGTTTTTCATATATGAAACTGAATCTAACAATGCTTATGTATGCAACTGAATCTAACAATTGTCATATATGCTAGCTAATTCCAAGCTGAACATTGGAATGTTCATTGAAATTGAATGAGAAATGCCAAATTATGGCATAAATTACATTAGTTTACCATAACAATTTGAGCAACTTTCAAATTTGTGTTACAAAGTGAGAGAGTACGTCAAAACTGAAGAAGATTTCAGCTATTAAAAGTTGTTTGAAGCCCGTTGAGCATGAACCAGCCTGCTGAATAATGCAGACAAGATAATGAACTAGAGATAAATGATCCCAAGTTGGCCCCTGCTGAGTGTCAGGAGAATATGTTTATTCGGTAGCTTTATTATCTTAACATCTTTTTGCAGTTACCTCCAATTTAGAGGAAAAACATTAAATATTTATAATTTGTGTGTTTTATTTGTAACTTCAGGACAATGTTATTTATCTGGAGAAGATGTGAGTAGTTTTTTGTTGAATATGCAGAATGGGTTTGCTAAATTCTTTCAATTATATAAAAGTACTTAAAACAGATTTTTGAGTGACAATCTCAGTCATATCTCTTCTTAGACAAGCATTTAAGACTGGTAAAATCTTCAGGGTGACAAACCCAGTAGTTCAGTAGTTTCTGCAAATGTTGTGTTTTAAGACTCCTCTTAATAGAGAAACCTTGGTTTATAAACATTGTTACTAGGGATTTTTTTCATGTCTACATCTATTATTCTGAAAGAGAAATACAGGAAGTTGTAAAGAGTTGCTTAAGACAGATCATAAGGACTTTCGCACAAAATTAACATGTACTGCTATTCATGAATGCTCTAAAGTAGTAATGTCACTGGCTGAATTAAGGTTCATTCATCAGAGGCTCTACTGGGTAGAAGCTTTTTTACTTCATTCTTACAGGTACAATGTAAGTAATACTCATAAAGGTGTTTCAAATTCATTCAAACATCAGTTAAATATATTTTTCTTTTAACTCCATGGACTACTGGATGTCCACTGCTTTATAGCATTTTCCACTCTCAGACAGTTCTTAGGTGAACATCACCTTCCTCTTCAGTCCCCAGAAATGCATTCTTCCTGGCAGTGAGGCTTTTGGAAAAAAAAAAAAAAAAAAAGAATTGCAGTTAGGCCTTTTACAAATTAATAGTTCATCGGCAAGAGAGCTGGTCATGGAGGTCTTGAATGGATCTGGCAGATAAATTTTTGTTATGTTCCACTGTTCACTAGGATCATGATTCTATGAACATATATGATTAGGCCCAGATTTTAGAATGATAGAGGAATTTATTCAGGACACCTTACCTTTACAGAGCATCATTTAAATTATAGAGAACTAAATCCTCAATTCTTCCATATACTTAAACACAGACACTGTAAACAAAAAACATATGCAAGGATCACAATAGCACTAATTTTTTTGCTAGCATTTTTTTTTCTGCAGCTATTGCAAAAAAACAGCAGAGGGTTATCTCATTTCTTGGTTACCCTTTGAATTGCCAAAGAAACTTGAGAGTCTTCTGCAATGAGGTGACTACCTTGGTGGACAAGATGGAAGCAATGAAGATTGTTTGTGTCAACTTTAGAAGGGCATTTGACAGAATATCTTATAGCATCCTCATAAACGAGCTGGTGAAGTATGGGCTACTTAAGTGGACAGTAGATGGATTGAAAACTGGGTGAATGGCCATGCCCGAATGATTGTGATCACTAGTGGTTTACCTGACCAGCCTGGTGAGATCGCTCAGGGAGATCTTAAATATGTGTATAACATATCTCTGGAAGAAAACGAGGAAGAGAAAGCTGGACTCTTCTTTCTGGTGCCCACTGAGAGAACAAGAGGATATGGGTACAAATTAAAGAACCATGAAATTTCTTCTGAACATAAAAATATTTTTTATATTTTTCAGATGGCCAAACACTGGCAGAGGTTGCCCTGGGAGGCTGTGGAGTTTTCTTCTATGGAGATATTCAAAATGCAACACGGTCCTTAACTACCAGCTCTAGGTGACTCTACCTGAGCAGTAGGTTCCATGACATGATCTCAAGAAGTCCTTTTCTGCCCCAATGATTCTTTGATCCTGGTAGTTCCTGGGAAAGGCGGGAACAATATGCTTTTTTCCTTGCTTATGTGCAATGTGTGTGTGCAGCTATTGTTTTGAAAAACAAGCTTAGCTACTAAATTCTCTGGGGAGGAGTGATACTATTAGTTATTTATGAAGGTATGGTTTGGTGGTGAGAAGGAGGGAAGAGAAGAAAAACAAGGAAAAGGAGGATTTATTTTTTGTTCATTGTCTGTTTATTCTACACAAGTTTTTATCAATATTACATACATTTCAGTAAATTAACAGTATTGAACAAGTTCATACAAACCTATGTATACTGAACAATTAATGCATTTTAATATTGAAATGAGAAGGTATTATTTTATATGGCACTTAACATGTATTCATAAATAATCATGCATACAAACATATCAAATCACTTAGAACTGTAATGAGTGATTTTCAAGTCCTGGCAACCAGCAGGATTCAACTGGAATACACGGTTTGGACTACTTGGCCTAATTAAAACTTTCAAAGAAGGGGCAGCATGTCCTTTTTAATCTGCTTCTCAATGACTAGTAGTAAATAAATGAACAGGAGATTGGTGAGTATGACAAATTAATATGCATACTGACAACTTATAAACACAGCATTGCTTAGGGAATTACTATATGAATATATACAAGCAATTATGTATTTTAAATTATTTATTTCATTTTCCAAATAATTCACCACTGAAGTGGATATTGATAAAAGGGAGACTACAAATACAATATTATATCAACTTTTTACTGAACTTATTAAGTGGAGGCTCTCTTAATGAGGAAATTAATGGTGAAGCAGTTCATTATGGCTAAGCATTCTTTGTTGTTGTTAAGAATTTGCTAGCATAGACCTGTTTTAGTCAGTTTAATTATGATTAATATCTTATCTTGAATTCCATCTCCATTCAGATCTGAGAAACAAATGCAAACCCTATTACATGATCAAAGTTCATGAAATAGGGTAAGCTGTTGATGACCTTGTATTTCATTCATTTTCACATTCATATCAGTTTTTATAAGAACTAATGTAAATCTTACAATATTTTTTAAAAATCCATTTATCCATGGTATGTTATACAACCTCTTGTTCTTCTTAGAAGCAGAATCCTATGTTCAAGATTAAATATCTCAACAGGTTTATTATTCTTTTTTCAAATGCAGTAACTACAGTTTTATAGCAATTTAAATAAGGAGAATGACATCTTAGTCTCTAGGACTTAGTTCAAGAGTCACTAGACGGTGTAATTTAAATTGATTTTATTTAACTAAAGATCTTATAAACATAAGTGCAAATTGTACTTCAGCTGTAGTCAAGGTTTGGTCTGTTCTATATTTTTTTCTCTGTGTGTGTCTATGAACTGATGAATGGGGAGTATGTTTTAATTACTTTGTGTCTCTTTAATTACTTGTCAGTAATCACTGGCCCACAATTGCCAGTGTTTCATCATATATGGAATCAGTTAAATCTTTTCCACAGTAATAATTCATTCTGAAATAATTCCCACACTGTCTTTGGCTGCGTGGTACTGGTAACATTTATAATATAATTTTATTCTCTAATTTTCTTAACAACATACCTAAAAAAATGTGCGTGGTCAGACTCTTCATCTGTAATTCTGTAATGGTTTGGCTTAAAACCGCAGGGGAAGACAAAGAAAAAAAAATAACTCCTTTCCTGTGCCCACATCCGGCTGGGAAGAGGAGCCAGGTTACCAAGATTACCTCTGCCTGGGTTTTTCCATCAGCCCCAGAGACCCACAAGGTGCTCTGGGAAGGGGCTGGGATTATAAAACCTGCAGGAAAGGGCACTCGCCCTCTCTTTCTCCGGGGCTCTGGAGCTGAAAGCAGGATGCCTCCACTCAACACGGCCTTGAGGACTACCCCCGGACCTTACTGCCTATTACCTCTTCTCCACGGAGCTCCCTGAGGTCGCCACTGCTTTTCGTCTCTCCTTGCCTAAGAGGACCCTTTGGGAGAACATCTTCACAGACACATCACCTCTGGAGGGACTGCCGCCCTCTTTTTTTTTTTCCACGGATATATTTTGGTTTTGGGTTTGTGGGTGCCTGCCTGTGGGCCTCTCCTGTGTTCTTGGGAGGGGTGTCCTCCTCCTCGTGTTGCTAGCTTTTTTCTCACAGCAAGGATAGGGGTGGGGTTGTTTGGTCCGGGAGCATGTGTAACCTCTCTTTCCCTTCCCCCCTTCCCTTCTCGAGTTGCACATGGTCTTTGTGTAGGGGGAGGAGTTGTTTGGTCCGGGAGCACGGTGTAACTTCTATTTCTCTTTGTAGGGGGGGCGTGTGTGTGTGTGTGAGAGCCCATTCTGGCTGGCACTCACAGCGCTCTCTGCTGGCCATAATAGAGCAATTACACCCATCCATTTCCCCATATATCTATACTTAATAAATTGCTGCCTTCCCTGTATGTCTCTTGTCCATTGATAAACCTAATATTGTCCAAAACCAGGACAAATTCCTCTTCCTTTTTTTTGAGTACCCTGTTTAATTTCAGCCAAGCCTCCACCTTTCCAGAGGATTATATGTCCCAAAAGAATGAAATGTCTTAAACATTCATGAAGACTGAAACTGAAAAAATTTGACTGAAACAATGGTTTGTGGTAACTGAAAGAAAAACTGAGTGCAGGTATGAGTGTCATGGATGCTAGTGAATGTAAGACCCAGCTTTAGTGCTTCCGGTGCTCATACAAAATTTTGTTTTGTCTTAAAGAGCTTAAAAATAAATTGTTTTGCTATTTCTAAAAAAGCAATCCAAGCAAAATATGATGTTTTATGACTCTCAATGGATTTAATAGAATGTTTATTGGAGTAGAGGTGATTCTTGATTAAAGTTTCTGAAAATACCAATGTTGTCACAATAGTACAGCTTTAAAAATTTAATTCTTTTTACACACTGTACTAGTGGCACAGGGTTATATGGTAACAGCTTTGGCTGTTAATGGCTTGTTAAACCATTAGCTGCAGAAGTTAGGCAGGAGCTAGGCAGGTCTTCAGGCAGAAAAAAAAGGTGGTTTCTAGGTGAGGGAAGGAGATCTCCAGGACAGAGGACTGAGTTCTATCCTGTTCTCTTTAGCGGAGCCTCTGAGATGACACTGGATAAGACCACTAAGCCAGATTATAACTGTAAGGGTAACTGGGATCTGCAACTTAATTTTCATACAATTTCTACTCCTTCTTAGAATGTCACCAAAATCAAAATGATGAATGGATACTATCCATTCTCTTTAACCAGAGTGTCTTTTTGCTAGTATTTGAGAAAAGGGACTTAATGTATCTAACTGAAAACTACTCTACCTAAATTTACCTGCTTTGGGGAATTTTTTTCAGTCACAAATATTTATGTTGTTCTTCATGGCTTTTGTGATGTGCACTTCAACACCCAAAACATTGTGCATTCAATTCAATTTGTCTCAGCTGTGCTTGAGGCCAAAATCTTCTGAAATCCCTCAGATAATTCTCTCTTGTACATATTTTTTATGTAAAAGGGAAGAGTTTTAGTTTTCCTGGCCATTTGAAAACCATCTCACTACACTTCAGATCCTTAGTATAACTAGGCACAAGAGTATCTCAACAATGTGCAAGAGCGTGAAATCAAAGTAATCTGTATGAGTGAAAGATTTGAAAGACTGCATTTTAAATATGATTTCCCATAGGTATTTGGGGTCATATGTTTAAAAGCATGTGATGTAAATAAATGTAATGTCTTTCAGCAGTCTCCACTACTGACTTCATGAGTCTGCCCTTTTGAGAAGCACCCCCTATTACATTTATGATGGTGTCTTACTTAAAATGGGTACTAATCTAAGTCTGCTGAAGGCTTGATTGTGCTCCTGTAGCAGTCCCAGCTGTGAATCCCATGAGAATGGCATGGGTTTGACTAATGATGTCTGTGCTTTATTTCTGTCTCTTCCTTCCTTCCTTCCTTCCTTCCTTCCTTCCTTCCTTCCTTCCTTCCTTTCTTCCTTCCTTCTCCTCTCATTAAATCAAATCTCAAACCTTTCTTTGCTTACTGTTTTCCTATATTATTCCCGTTTGCTTCCACTCTGACAGTGCTCACAAGCATTGATCAGATTTGGACATCACAATTTCTAGCCACAAATGTATCTCCCCTCTACAACTTGTGAGAAGTCTACCTCATCCACATTCATGTTACCTCTAAAATTCATTTGGGCTATTTGGTTTGCGGTGATTTTTAATCAGTTCTAATTTTACATCTTTAAATAATTATAGACATATTCTTTTATTTGTATAAATGTTATGCCATATATCTATTGTTATTTCCCTTTTGATCTCTGTATGTAGGTAACAGGCTCTTCAAATCAAAACTATCTCAGCTATCCACTTGTCATTATTCATCCTATTTGTAGAATCATTTTAATGCCAGAGTAACTTAACTATCTAATCATCATCACCTCTCTACTTCTATGGAAATATGAAGAACCTTATGCTAATCAGCATTTTCAAAAGATAAACAAACATTTTTACAGCATGTATCTTTATTCTGCTCATAAGACAAAAGTTCTCTAGTTTATAATAGCTTATATAAAAAATTCTGACTCTAATGTTAGTCATGGACACTTCAGAAAACACACAGCCCTAAAAGTGGTTGAAAGTCAAAAAATAATAATTTCCTGGGGTCAGTTTCTCCCTTGATAACATTTACCTTAAGTACTTAGAATTAAGCACATAAAAGCTAAACATGAACTGCCATCTAAGATCTGCATTCACTTCCATTAGTGACCATTTGTACTGCATTTTGTCCTCAAAAAAAATGGCTTTAAAAGGTCATCACCTTGAAAATTACCCTCAGTGATCTAGTACTGACCTACACTGTAACTGGATAGAAGAACAGAGATAAATTAGTCTAAAGGGAGGCTCCTACAGCTACAGTTGCAGAGGTGAGATTTATTTTATTGGCAGAACAGTTGGAACCTTCACTGGTATACTCATACTTGGAAATAGGTGTTTTTTTAATCTCATAAATAAATAGCACAAAGTAAGAATGATAAATATGGGTGGATATCTACAGCCTAGCTTTTTAGTCCTCATCCAAATAAGACTACTGATTTTCTGATCAGTATTTACTCATTTATATTACTTATCTCTCCATCTCTATATTGATTTCTGTGTATGCTGAAAGAAAAGGAGTGAAGTATAACAACATATTAGTATAGTATTTTGGTATTATTTAAGTACACATGGGTAGGATTAGTGTTACAGAAAAATGTACCTGGGCTAAGTAGCAGAATCCAAGTCCCGCAGAAAATATTTGCTTCAGAATGGGATACATCAAGTCCTTCAATGAGATGCCTAACATAGCCAATGTTGACTGAGTGTCAAAATATAGTTCTTCATTCTGCTGGAGGTGATGTGCATCCTGGTTTCCAGCAGCAATTTTATACAGCATTCACTCAGGCTGCATGAGACATGGTTTGATTCCTGTTTAAGGTGTTAAATGTTCCAGCTTCCTGGAATATGCCATTAATTGGCTGTCTTGTAGTCCTGTCACATACAGCACTAAACTCTTCCCTAGATGACTAAAATTCTCTAGGCTAGGAGTTAGGCCAGACAGATGGAGGGATGTGGCAAGGTGCTCAGTCCTAACCCTTGCCACCTTTCAGGACTTTGTTCCTTTTTTGGATGAATAGAGACTGCAGCCTGAAACCCCTTCTGCACTACACAAAAGATTTCCAAACTCAGACATATTGTTAACACCACCTCCTAGCAGCCAGGGTATGTGACAGAAACAAAAAACCTTGCTGAGGCCAAGAAAAAAGTGACTTATGTGGGAAAGGAGGCAGTTTATGGAGGTACTAGGGGTTCCCAGTTGTGCTGGTCTGCTCAGAGGAAAATTCAGAAGATAAGAAGCTATCTGCCATTCCCTCTTCTACTGCCTGGCCTGCCATCCCATGTGTGCCAGAGACCAGCCTCTGGACCACTCTGCAGTGGTCCCCAGCCACTAGC
>VYZS01081129.1:0-12180 GCA_013400695.1 Neodrepanis coruscans | reverse complement strand
TTCTTCCCAATGAGGGAATTTTTTCACACTCAAATATTCTCTCATGTGGTGAAATTATCATCTTTGAGTCTCTAAAAATTGTCTAGGACCAATGGAAACTTTCAACTCATAAAGATGTACAGCTTCAGTGCTTCACAAAAGAAGGCTTTTTTTTAATATGAGAATCTCCAAAATATGCCCTTAGAAGTTCTTGCTCTTGGAACAATGAAAAAACTATCATGGGCTTGGATAATTTCACAATAGGCCAAAGCAAGAGCCACTGTCCATCTTAAAATATAAGCCAATTGCTGTAAAATTTTATAAATATCAGATACTAAGGAGAATGTTTGCCTTCTGACAATCTATGATCTTGCCGTATGGTCATCTCTTTGCCCTGCGTTTTCAGCTTATGACACATATTCACTAACAGAAGAGGTACATAGATAGAAGGTTTTTAGTACATAACTATGGACAATCAGATGCAACAACCCATACAAAAATAATAAGGTATTAATAGACCATATGTCTGATACTCTCCACAGCCTCAATTACAGCACTGAACAATTTCCAATAGTGTCATCATATTCAATTCTATTCCAATACTGGGGAAAGATTTCTCAGTGGTGTATTTACAATAACTTTTAAATAACATATGTATTATATTAATACTGTTTATTCACCTCATGTACATGTTTCCACACAAATAGCTATGTTATTACAGAAGTATTGGTAGAAATATATGAAGGAAAATAGAATGGAAAACAGAACACTATTATTCATTAATCTGATTTTATACTGGCTTTATATATATATAATTCATGTAGCTTCATATTTTAAAGACTATAATGTAGTTTAATTTGTTTCTTTCATAAATGTGTCCTGGAACACATACTGCCAATTTCACAACTCCCTGCATATTACTGTATTTACTGTATTTACTATATTTATTACTCTGTAAGGTCATTTCTCCTTTCTCTGCTGAGTTTAAGTAATTGAATGCATCTCACCCTTTTCATTTGTAAAATGCATACTCCTCTTGAATGGAAAGCTTTATTAGTGCAAGATGTATGGAAGGGCAATCAGTAGCATCTTTATTAATTTAGTCCCTGATACAAGGAATGTTTTTTCATGATGCAGGGCACACAAATTAGTGTTAATTCTATAGGTGGGTAGCATATTATTTAGATTTCACAAGGATACATAAATCATTAGGATATATGTTCAATGTGCTATGTCATGTTATGTTATTGTTATGCTATTGTTATGTATTGGGTGCTATGACATAACAATTCTGTCAGGCCAGTCTTACAGGTGAATGTTTTCTTTCAGTCTGGATTTCAGGCAGCACAGTGATGCTAAATTGATTGGATAAGAACAAAGAAAGGTTTTCATTACTTGGTGATAGTGGGAGGGCCTTCATAGCATATTTTCAAGATGTTAAAGTGGGAGCAACTTTAATCCTACAAGAGGCCCTTGAGGTTTCTTTTCCCATTTGTGGCTCTGGGCGGTCTAGCTGAATCCTTTGTGATCATTAGGGTCCCCCTAAGCATTTTGATGACAATGCAATTCATGGAAATTCTTTGGATGAGGACCTGCTAGAATATTTAACAAGCTCTAAGCATCCCTTACTGCTCTGTAAATGATCCTCCCATTTTTCTGTATTTTGTCTCTGCTAGATATGACAGCAGGGGACATTCAGTAATAAAAGAAATTGAGAATAAATAGTTGCATAACCAAGAAAAATGGTGTAGTGTCCGTGTTAGAGCTGAAAGTAGCTGTCTAATTGTTTAGGTGCAAAGGAACAAAAAACTGACATCCATCCACCAATCCATATTTGGGGTTGAACACTGCCATTTGCCACCACCAGGGCCTTGGGACAGGGTGAGGCAGTTCTTCCAAGGAGCCAATGCTCCACGGTGCTTGGAAAAGGGGTAGTGCTAATTAGAAACCACAAAGCTCAAAGGGATACAGCAACCTGTTTAGCTAGGTTATGTCAGTAAGAAAATGAAGATATTTGTCTCAGATAAGAATCAAAGGAAAGAGGAAATCTGTCTGAATTCAGACTCTTTGAGGCAGTACTGGGACCCAAAACTTATCTGCATGACAGTGGATATTTATTATTGCTTTCTTCCAAGTAGGACAGGTACTAGTAACTACCCCGGAGTTTTATAAACACAGTATTGTATTTCATAAGCCATTAGTTATTTCAATCTATGCACTTTTTGGAATTTAATTAAAATGGAAGTATCAAGAGGAAAGGCTGTTCCCAGGAAGGAGAAGAGGAACATGTAGCTGAGGCTTGAACCTAAATTAACGTTTAGATAGAGCCTCTATCTCTGCTACCAGCTACCTAAGAAAAGTTAAGTTTTCTTTACATTCTCTGCATGTAAAATACGGCAGTAGTCCCTTTTTATATTCTACATCTCTATCTAGCATGGAAAAAAATCCAACTCAATCTTGACTGGACACTGATTCTCTGAGCTTGTAGCCTGAAAAAAATTTACTTCACCTCTAACTTGCAAGTTCCCAAGAAATTACTTTGATTTTTCTTTTTTTTTTTTTTTGGCTCAACTATTCTTTTGTTATGGTGGTGCCTTTCACTAAGGAGATCCTGCACTATTTTCATTATCTGGCCTGATGGCCTAAAAACTAGTATTCCTAAACACACAGCAACAATATTAACGAGTTTTGGTACCCGCAGAGAAGCCTCTGAATGTCCTGGCTATATTGGATCAAAGTAATTGAGTTCTTCCCTTTAATTATATTCACTAGAAAGATGTGAGCAGAAACTGAATTTACTTTCCTCTTAGTCTTCTATGGCTACTGGGGGAATTATCACCTGAGTGTCAGTATTCTTATCACGAATTAATGAGAAATTTTTAAGTCAAAGAAACATCAAAAGTTAAAACATCCTCAGCATTAGTTTTGTGAGAGCCCTTCAATGTGCCCTTGTTAATTTTTGCAGAGTAAAAGCCATTAAACCTACCTTTGATAGCCCAAAATTTGTGTTTGTACCACTTGTAAATCTTTCTCCATTTATAGACCAATTCATGCTCAGTTCATACCATCTCTAAGTATTATGTAGACTTTTAATATTACCTTCCAAAATTGGTTTATTATATTTCATCAAGCATTGGCAATCTTTTTAATTTTCTCCATAAATTTCTGACATTCTTGCCTTAGATTCTCAGTGTAATTTTCAGCGTTTCAAATCCAGTGGTTTTTTTTTTCCAACACCATCATTGGGAAAAAAATGTAAGTAAAGGAAAAGTGGATCTATTCAAAGAAAATTTTGTTTACTGATCTTATAATATTTTTGGCAATGCTGATGAATAAAAAATTGTATCTCACAGGCATCTAGGACCTTCTCATCTGTATGATGCTATTGAGTCGCTTCTGCACTGCATACAGATTTCTTGACTTCAGCATTTCTTTCTTAGGTGATGAAAAAAGTGCCAGAGATTTTGTTTTTCTTTACTGAATCATGCAACAGTAAGGGAAACTGTAATGTTGGCTGCACACTGGAAGTCCTGCATGGGAAGGGGGCAGTTGCCACAGAAGGCCAAAGCAGATAAAACCAAAGGTATACAGCCACCATGT
This sequence comes from Neodrepanis coruscans, assembly GCA_013400695.1. Taxonomy (NCBI): domain Eukaryota; kingdom Metazoa; phylum Chordata; class Aves; order Passeriformes; family Philepittidae; genus Neodrepanis; species Neodrepanis coruscans. The sequence goes on along the minus strand of VYZS01081129.1, from coordinate 8,601 downwards.
GGTCATGGCCCTGCCATTCCCTGGATTTCTGGTAACTGGATCTGGGGTGACATCCCTAACCCTCTCTTTTCTTTTTCTTTAGTTCTTCTTCTCCTGTTCTCTATCCTTGATATTTGGGTAACTTAAAGATGGATGGGTTGGATTTTACTAAGTTTTATGGGTTAGCATGTTCTGAGTGGACGCTTTGTGAAATGCTTTATTTTGGTTGAGTGTTGCCCTTTAAACTTTTGCCCAGTTCCCTTATTTTCTGAAGTTTGCCAATAAAAGTGTTTTATTTGGCCTTCAGAGAAATGTGTTCAGCATCTTTTCCCATGCACTCTCTCAAGGTATAAAGGAACTGAAGTCCCTTTTAATAAGTCCAGCAAGTGGGTTTTTGGACCCTTGTATATTTTTTAAAGTAAAACTCCTTCAGTGAGCTTGCAGGTCAAACCTGTGGTCTTACAATTATTTGAGTTACTTGTATCTGTCAAGCCTCCTTAGATACCTTTGCTACAATACATAAAATGTATAAATTTATATGTCGTGTTACTTAATTTCACATTATTTCATTGTATAGTCAACCTTTGTGCAAGGTCCTCCTCAACATACACTGATGATTTACCAAGTACTGTTCATACTGAACTCTTTACTGAAGCTCTGTGCAATATTCAGACTGTTACATTACCCTTATTTTTCCTAAAATACAGTTATCAGAGAAAAGAATCGAGTTATTTTGTCATAGCTTACTTTTTGGTGCCTGAAAGTTGCATTTAACCCATTTAATGCTTTTATTTGTTATTCTTTCCCTCAGAATTCTTCAGCCTTATAGAATGATGTTTGTCATCATATTTTCCTTAATTTCTGTCTGGAGATTTGCACTCGTGACACAGAGACACCTTTTCAAAGCCCAGAATATTTTGAGATCTGGACCAATATGCATTTTAACCCCAGATTTAAGCACAGGTTTTCAATTAAGTTGAGAGTTGGTTAATAAATTGGGGCTTTTCCCATTTTTAAGAAAGCTTATAAACAGTATAATGTAAAGATACCAGAGGCTAAGTAAAGCTCTCAAATCACTTATTATCTGTTTCACTGGTGTTGCTGGTGTAAGTGGTGTAACTTCATTTTGAAGGTGTATCATATTTATTCTTTTATGGTTTTATCTTCATCTCTATTGCAAATATTTGAAGAAGAAATAAATTGATTCTCTTTCTAGGTCTCATCCCAGTCATCTTTAAAAATTGTATATTGTACCATGTTACATTGCATTTTTTTCCAGTCATGTGTACCAGGAAAGCTTTTTATAAGCAGTCAGTAATAACTAAGTAAGATGGAGGCACCTATCAGTTACAGCCATACAATTTATTAAGCAGATGAAGTATCACAATAATTGGCACAATACTAATTTATTATGTTACAAGTTCATACCAACCACAGTCAAAAGACAATGCATAGATTAAGAAAAAACCTAATTTCAAGCTTTAGGAGAGGATCAATCAAAATCACACATCCCACATAAAACAACAGGTTAATAAAACCCAAATGGCTACTACGATCACATTACAACATTTCTTTTACATTTTTTCAAAAAATCATCATTTTCCAGCAGCAGTTCTATGGTGCAAGCAGTACATGAAAGTACATTTTCCTTCTTTCTCTATGCACTTTTGTCCAGTATTCCAGCATTTTGTTCAGTATTCCAGTATTCCAGTTAATCATTGATTGAACTTCAGATTCTTCAGACCATCATGAAAGGAAGACCCGATCCACATTTGGAGTTTGTTGTACAATTCAAAGAGTTAAAAGCCTATTCTTTTCTTAAATTGAAGACTGATAATAAAAATTAGCAGCCCATACCAGTGAAAGAACAGTTTGTCTAGTAATATATTCACTATGTAACTCTGGTGGTCAGCCAAAAACCTATGTTTTAAAAATAAGGTGTGTAATTAGTTGATAAGGAATATCAAGTTGTTTTTACTCTTTTCAAATGACTGCTTTAAGATGACTCTCTGGCTAAAAAAATTGGAGGCATCATTGGTCAGTATTGTTGTTCAAAGAGCTGTTAATTTCTATTGTTCGATGACTACTTAAGGAGTAATACATAATAAAGGTAGTTTATGCAGTGGGAACTTACAGCTTTCTCCCAGGTCTTTTGTCTTAAAAACAAATTATTGTATCTCATTAAAAATTACTAGCTCTTCCAGTGTAGACTAAGCACCCTTGTGAAGTGTAGGAAAATATTATAAGCTACTGCATTACATTCTGAATGTCAAATGCAGTGAAATTTATCTTTAAAAGCTCTGTGAACCACAGCACTAGAGTTGGGGGTTTTTTCACGTTTATTTTCTCCTTCAAAAAGCAGTTTCTTTTCACTGATCCTGTAACCACAGAATGAGATGCAGACAAAAATAATACAGCGACACCTCTGCCAATGTCTAGAACAGCATGGATTCTTCATACATGCATAGCATAAACTAGTCCAGTACTGTAGTACCAGGACACAGATGTCCAAGTTGCTTCTCCATATTAGAGAGGATTCAGATCTGGACCTATACTTACACTCAGTCTAATTCATCAGTTATGCTGTCATAGCATTAAAAGGGTCTTAGTCTTTCATGCATAAACTTTCTAATTGTTAGAATTGTTTTCACCAGAAAATAAGCAAATTATTCCAGTTACTGAGGCACTGTCCTTGAAATAATGTATTAATAATCCTGGACCGTTTAAAGTATTTTTCATATAAAACATATGCAGCCAGCCTTTGGAGTTTGGATTCCTTTCAACTGTATCTCTGCATGCATCCATGATGTCTACTTTCATATATTGTACATTGAAATAGTGTGGAAGAGTTGCTTTCATTTGGGACACTTGGCTACAAGTGGAAGTTACAAATCCCAATCCCCTCTCTGATTATGAACAATTTTCATGAGTTATCTATCCCAGTGTCCTGTCTTCAACAGTAAACAAATAATAGGTGCTCTAGAAAGAGTAGAACAGGAAAAGTATGTCATGATACTTTCAGAAATATATTACTGGCATGGCAAATCTGAGCAAGAGATAGCAACTTTTTATGGAACAACTATCAGTGGATTTATCTTACATGAATTTTCCAGTTGTTCTTAAAACCCGTGTAAAATTTTAACACTCACAACATCCTGAAAAAATGAATTCAATATTAAAGTATGTGCTGTGTGAAGTATCCCCTCTTTCTGTTTGCTTTGAAACCTTCTGATGACTCCCACTTCTGCTGTTAAGAGAAAGAGTGAGCAAGTGTGCCTTAGCCTCCTTCTCCAGGTATCTCACAATTTTGTAGATTTGTGTCATACATCTCTGTATATCCCTGCTTTCCATGCTGAAGAGTCTTACACTATTGAATTGTTACTTGTAACAGAAGGTGTACCTTTGATCATTCCATCTAATTCTCCCTGAATCCTGACATTTTTAATAACCACCTTTCAGGTATGAGGAGCTTGCAGGTCTTTCTGGTGCATTCCAATTTTTTTTTTTGACTTAAACAAGGTCATAGTATTTTCTGTTATGTTCTCTGTTCCTTTGCTAGTAATTTTTCTTTTTTTTCACAGCTAATGACCAATAAGTTAACATTTTCTTAGGTTATCTACCATAATTTAATAAGAATTCAAAATTCAAGACCTATTGTTATGTATATAAAACAAGAAATGTTTTCCCCATGCATATCAATTTGCATATGTCAACAATGGATTTCACCTTCTGTTTTATTTTCCTGTAACTCAGTGTGGATGTCTTTCAGTTTGTCAGCTATTCTTTATTAGTCTGAATCACTTAATATTAGCAAACATTTTTTACTTTCCTAACTGCAACTCACCTTTTGCATACCACAGTTATGAATTTCTGGGACACACAAGACCAGTCCATGTGGTACTCTGATGTGAAATTTTGCCCTTTATTCATGTCCTTTCTTGCCTCTCTCCATCCATTATGTTTTCTCCAATGACTCTTGGATTCTGCCTTTGTAGAAAGCACCCAAGCCCTTAGCTTATTTCACACATCATGAACCTAACATTTGTTGTTGCTGTAAAGCCAAATATAATGCCAAAATCATAACTTTCTCCATGTGCCATTTTGTAGTTGACTTATTCTGGTACACGGATGTGAATTTGAATCCTTTTGTGCTGAAGTGCTCTTGAATTTATCTTTCCTTCAGAGTTTCTCAGAAGTATGTTTTCCTCCATGAACAGTGCCAGTAGCCACATTGTGTAAGTGAAAAGGGAGGAGCATCAATTCTGTAAAAAAATGAGTTACATACTGAAATATGCCCAGGAAAGGTGCCTATAGGCAGTAACTTTTTGTCTTTAGCGTAAGATGTCTAGAATAAACCTTGTTTATCTAACTAAAGCTAGTTAATCTAATCATAATGTCAGCAAAACGCCAGAAGCCAAGGGGAAACTTTGCTTTTCAAAATGAAAACCATTACAGATTTCAAGCACTTACAGGAATGGCTATACCTTAAAAGAAACTTTAAGGATAATGACTTAAGATGAAGTCTTACAACAAAAGGGAAAATCTGATCCCATGGGAACAGCAGCAAAATTCCAAGCAGATTTGCCATATCAATTTCTGTCCAAAGAGACTTCAGGATTGGATCAATGGAGTCCAAAATTTCAGTTACAACACTGGTCCTTATATTGTAGCAGGTATCACTGAGATCAGAGCATATCCCCTGAAACATTGCTACCACATTTAGATAATAAACTACATTAATATTAATCAATTCATTAATTAGACACAATTAAATGTCTTATTGCATGTGCTTTTCTTTCTTGACTTGCGTGCCCTATGGACTTAAAATACACAAAGGAATGCCTTGGTTAGGAGTAGTTCCCATAGGCAGAAATAACAATGAGTATATTAGCTAGCCAAAGTAAATCAAAATTTACTAGAATCTATGCCTTTTCTTAGGTCTCCCTTCTCCCAATGCTAATCTTTGGCAGTCTGATGATATGAAGGTCAAGCTTGCTTGTCCTGCTTCCATCCATTTATTGTGTTTACAATCACCCTGCCTGCATCCACTCAGAAAAGACTGGGTTGTGTTTTCTGTGCAGAAAACACATGCACTTTAAACTGAAGGCAAGCTGTTTCTGCATGACATGTACTAGTATAGCAGACAGAGAAAATCCTGTAGTTTCCACAAGGTTTTTTCTCTGTTTCTTTTGTCAAGTGAAAAATCTTACCCTTCCTCAGTTTACACCTGCTTTTCAGCTTGGAGAAAAGCATACTGTTTAATTTTCTCTGCATCTTGTATCATCATCTGGTTTTTAGCAGCATTGGGATTTGTTGTTTATATATTGGGGTTATTGGTTGTTGGTGCAAAATTTGTGTAACATTGCAGAGGCTGTGTTTAGAGATGAAGTGCTTAAGAATAAAGAAAAATAGGTGCATAAACAAGTTAAACTAGTCAAATAGTTAATTTTCCCTTTCTCTCTGACAGTCTGAAATTAGTAGGGTCTAACCCTTCATAAATTTCACTGTACGAGCTACAGAAAATAGCACCCTCCAGGCAATGCACCCAGACTGGCCACCTCACACCAAAGAAAGTTTTCCCGCGATGGAATTCAGATCCAGAATCTTAAAACTGACCAGAATCCTCTGAATAATTCCCAAGAGGATTACCTCTTCTCCTGCTCCGTATTTCTCTTGCCCCTTAGACCGATGTGAGGGGAAAACTCAAGACTCCTTCCTTGGAGTTCTATACAGCAGTCACATCAAGAGCAGTGCAATATATTTAAATACGTACAGAACTGATATAGAACTAGTGCTATTCACGATTCATTTGAGGGATTGCTTTCTCTATAAGCAACTTGTTTTTAGCAGCAGAAATATCGATTTGGATCCCTGCCGAAGATGGAAGACAGCAGAGTAAAGAAAATGTGAAACACTTGTTCTTTTTCCTTTGTCACTTTTTTTTTTTTTTTGATAATTTCTCTTGGCTCAGTTTATCTAGTTGCATTACATTAGAGGCAATTCCCCTTCCAGACCCACTCACAAACCGTGATACCACGTTTCATTAGCATAACAGTAGTATTTTTCAGCGCTAGGAATTCTACAGTTTCGGAAATGTATGTGAAATCTCCCCCCACCCCCCGCCTAGAGCAGAGGGCACACCTGGAAATTCAACAGTTCTAGGTGAGTTTCAAATGATCAAATAGACCCCACGAGTACACGTGGGAAAAACTTCGGACATCCGGCACTGGAGGCCAAACAGTTGGCCTTTCTTAAGTTTCTCTGTCTAGAGGTCCATCAAGGGCCAGCCTGTCACACAATAGTCTTCCCCAGAGTCGGGGACAGCAACCTGGTGTCTTGGGCTACGGGAGATGCGCTAGCGTGAGAAGATAAAACCCAGAAAGCAGGTGCGATCCAGCACTGACTATAACCAGTGGCAAAACTACACCTGCCTTCAGTGGGATCAGGATCCAAGCCAGTAATCTCCCCTCATATCCAAGTGCCGGCGCTTCGTTCAGGAGCTGCAGGCAGCGGCGAGTGAAAGTGCTTCTATAGCAGGCAACTTACTTCTAAGTTTTCTTTCCCTTTCCTTCCTTTGCCTTGCCACCAAGAAAACTTTTGGATATTTCTGTCAGTTTGCTGGGACAGAGCACCAATTTATGTTACGAGCACACGTTTCTTAACGTGTGAAAGGCAAGTATTTTAAATAGCAGCACTAGCAAAAGCAAAGGGATGGATTTGCTTTAATGAGCGTTGGTGTACAGCAGGGCAGAGAGGGTACGGCAGCAATCACTCACAAACCAGCCGAGGTTCATCAGCCAGCGCGTCGCTCTCGTGCTTCTGATGTCTCCGCTTTAAATAGACTTCTCGTCTGTTGGAAGATTGTTTCCATTAAAGTGCTTTTTCCGAATAATTTTAAAATAATTTCTCTGTTGGCTTCCTCCACTTTTCCCCACCTCTTTCACTCCCCACCGTCCCCGCCTCCACCCGCAGGTTTTTGTGTTCACACTCACGTGGAAGAAACGGCAAGCAACACATACAAAACATTGGTGTCTCTGAGCGGTGAAAGGTGATGTGAAAAGTACAATCTACGAATCGCCGAGCTGATTTTGTTTTAATGAGAAACTAGAAAATTCGTACACTCACACATGGCTCGAGAGGCTAGGTCGTGCTTCAGTCTCTTCTAAGGTACTATACGATAGACTACAAAAGTGTGAAGGGAAAGGGCAAATCATCGTTAATTAAAGGAACCCTTCGCCGTCAGTGCCGTTGCCACTTAAATTCCCTCTACTCAATCGAGCTTTTTAAAGCTTGTTCTTTAAACAGAGAGCATTATGCATCCTAGGACCCCGCAGCTCTCCAGAGTACAAGTTAACTGCTTTGCCCACCTCCTTCGGACCAAGATCTACGGGACGGCGATGCAGAGGTTTCCCGTCCCACGTGGAAGAGAGAGAAGCAGAATTCAGGGGTTTTATTCTTCTCCGCCCCGCAGCAGCTGGTAGACTGCAGCCCCTCTCCCACCGAGCCTGGGTTTTGTGGTACCTCCGGGATGGCCGCCCCGGCAGTGGGGCTCAGCGAGGAGCCCAGGCTGCAGGGCCGCCCCGTGCTTCAGACTGGCGGGGTGTCGGGGGGACCTTCTCTCTTGGCCCTTTCCTCCGAGCCAGCCCTTTTGGCCCCAGCTGTGATTTTTCACGTCGCCACTCCGCTACCAATGACATCTAACGACTGACGACAAAAGCTCTTACCTGCGACCTGGCTCTGAAATAATCTGATTGTACACGATATAAACACAGACAGAAGCAGGGGTATAGTCATGAGATCGATCGGGTTTCCGTGCCGCACGCATGCCATGGACCCCCGCGTCCTTTCCCTCGGGAGCCTGGGGGCCTCTCTTCTCCCGACCCCCTGCTCTTTAGGAGTGCACCAGGACTGAATGGAGGGAGCCCTTGCCCTCGGGGTTGTTCTTCGCCGTCTGTTCCAGCAGCGAAGCAGCGGCGGGGGAAGCAGCGGGACAGATCTGCGAGGCGGCGACCGTCAGAGCCGGGATGGCAGAGGCAGAGGGCATTGCCGGCGCAGGCTTGATGGGCACCGGGACGGCAGGCATGGTCTGTGATGGCGGGTGGCAGAGCGCCTTCACGGGCACGCCGAAGGGTCCGTATTCGGGGGACACGGGAACACCGGCCATGGAGTCCATCACCCCCACGTTCGGCCACACGGAGCTCACCACGCTGAGCTGGCTGGGCACCGGGTAACCCAGGTGGTGCATCACCGAGGCCAGTGGCAGCCCGCCGGCCTGCAGCACACCCTTGTAATCTCTGCCGATGATGTTCTCGATGGCGAAGGGATGCTTGAAGCCCGAGGACTGGCTGCTCCCGTAGGACGAGAACTGGGGCAGCCTTCCCACCGCGGCGGCGGCCGCGGCGGCGGCAAAGGCCGCCTCGGAGCTCGCCAGCCCTGGCACTTTACCCGCGGGAGGAGGCGGCGGCGGCGGGTGTGGATGAAAGTAGTGCACCATGTGCGGAGTGGGAGCCGGGGGCTTGCCGGGACCTCCGCCGCCCGCCCCGCTGCCGCCGCCGCCGCCGGGCAGGTGGTGCTCGGGACGCAGGACCTTGAACCGCTTGCGGCGGCGGAGGAAGCTGCCGT
>VYZS01081128.1:2092-23970 GCA_013400695.1 Neodrepanis coruscans | reverse complement strand
AAAAATTAAAGTTATTGAAACCTCCAAAATAAAAAAAAAAAAAAAAGAAACAAACACCAAACAAAAAAAGTGAAGTGTCCAGGACAAAAGAGAGTATTCACACGTCCTAGGGGACAACTCAGACTTTTGTAGCAGAAGGACTTCAGTGACTCCAGAATTGAGGGACTGGAAGAATTTCAAAGGAACTTCAGAAATTTAAGTATTGTGCCAATGACCAACATAAATGACCGCAAAACGCACCTTGGGAGATGGAGGTTAAGAGAGGAAAGAAACATTGCTGAAACAGGTTGTACAGAGACTCCTCATTCTTGGATGTTTTAAAAAAGTGAAATAGACAAAGCCTCAGCTGATTTGACATGATCTTAACACTTTGAACAAGAGACTGGACTAAACATCTCCAGAAGTCCTTCTCAGACACTACTTTTGTGAGTCTATAATAATCTGTTGTGCTGCTGTTCTCATACATCATCCGCACAGCCTTAGATCCCCTCGGGGATGCTTTGGTATATATTTAGCCCCATGAGCTGTCTTTTAGACATCTATTTGCTCTAAAAAGGAATGTGGATTTATGCTTTCCAGATGTCAGGGAGCAGCAACGACAAGCTGCTCTGCAAGGGAAGGGGAGCTAGGAGCAGAAGGTGATGGCAAGGGTGACCTCCCAACAAGGAGTCAGGAAGTTCAGCCAGCCACAGTCAGGATCAGGCCCAGGGATAGCGATCAGGATCAGTGTTAGTCTAGTGACAGTCCTGCTAGTCCATTGTGTCAGGCTGGTCCAGGATCAAGATGGGAAGTCAGGTCAGTCTGTGGGGATCAGGGTCAGGACTGAGGATGTATTTGGCCTGGACACAAAGAGCTATAATGAAGCAGAAGCATGGCCAACCTAAAGAGCCACAGCTTGAAAACAGCTCCCAAGGGAAAGCTTGATAGGAAGAAGGTTGCTTCTAGCATTTTTCATGATTGTTCATTTTAGTGAGGGAGTTGACTGTGGAATCAGTCAATTAGACTCCTTAATCAAATAGGCTCCTGCAAAGCTGGAGGAGGATGCTCAGAACCCTGACACTAGGGGAGGTCCTACCCAGAGCTCAGCAATCCTAGCCAGAAGCTGGAGAGGAGAGCTTCTCTGGCCTATAGGTCCCTAACCACATATTGGTTACATGGAAAACATCAGTTCAGGTTAACATGGTATGCTTTCCCAGTAGATGTTTTAGCATATTTAATCTCAAAAATCGCTTAGACATATCCCACTCTAGAAAAGTGGCAGATCCACCCCATCCAGCCATATTCAGTCATCTGCAACTGTTTCATCTTTCTGACAGATCAGCTGGCTTGACTACCTCCTCTTTTCACAATAAATGTAGCAGTAAAGGATAGTTATCTCTGATATTGAGAGCATTTCTTGAATTTAAACTTTCTTTTCCTCTCACCTTTGCAGGAAGCAGGTTTTTTTCAGGTTGTGTCTAGCTAAATTCCGTTTGTCCAGATGGGAAGCCTTTCTCCTTGCTTTGCAATACATCAGCTTTTATTATTTAAAAGATATATTATCATTTAATACATATTTGAGTTTCTATACATAATTAACAAAACTAACACAATGAAAAATCGGTATCAGGCTGCTTTAGTGAAATAGCCTCCTCCCTCTCCCTCTGTTCTTTTGGTTGGGTTTTTTTGTTCGTTTGTTTGTTTTTTGGGTGTGTGTGTGTGTGTGTGTGTGTGTGTGTTTTGCTGTTATTGTTTTTGGGTTTTGTTTTTTTGGTGGAGGTGGGGTTGGGTTGTTGGGGGGGTTTTCTTGGGCAGGGGGATTTACAAGGGGCATTTACAGGGCACCCTGTTGCAATATCCAGATGCTGGCATTCATGGGGTGCAGTCCTGCAGTTTTCCAGGCAGAGTGGGTACAGACAACAAGAAGGAGAGAAAACACTGTGATAGCCATGGCACTGCCCTTTACTCATAGAGACTGATGAGATCTAGAGGAAAGGCTATGTGTTGTAGCACACTGAGCAATGCCTCAAAACTGGAAGTAGGGAATAAAGCTCTGCATCCTAGCTGCATCTGCAGCAAAGAGGTATACACAACAAGAAGGAAATACAAAAGCAGTAATTATCTAAAGAACTGGTGCTGTTGGTTGTTTTAAAGCATTCACACTTCTAAATAACACATGTCCAGTTGGCCAGTGATTACTGATTTTTTGTTTGTGGTCGTGGATAATTGCTACCCGTGATGAACTAAAATATTTCCACAGAGTACAACAGTATCGATCCACAGCCTATTTCTAGACATCATGAAAATACCTTTCAAGGGTCATCAGTGAGCAGTCTTGTTCTGGAGAAACTTTTATTTGATTTGGCAGCATTAAAATTGTTTAAAAGTCGCTCACTGTGCTCATCTTGTTGAAGCTGAAAGTTGTTCACCTAAGGAATGATATACTGAGCCTTCATGCATAGCTGGAGATTAATCACCAGAATAGTCAGGGTTATATAAGTCAAAAGATGATTGTTTTCTTGAAGAGTTGTTATTATTTTCCCAAAACCATATTCCTCCTAGTAGAGATATGGCACTGTCTGCCAGGGCCAGTAATTCAAGGAGACAAAAACCTCAAGGCTATATGGGCTTGTAGGGAGAGCTGATTTAGGAAGGGTCACTGTTTAGTCAAGAAACCTCATTTTGACTACACAAAGAATTAGGCTATATGCAATAGACTAGAATAAATCAACTATATTTTGTTTTAGATTTTAATTCTTGCTGCTTTATATAACTAGCCTTCATCCATTGCCCACCAACACAAGCTCAATAGACTTAAACTGACATTCATCACTGTCCTCTCAGTGGAGCTTTAGCTTGACAATATTAGTGTGAGACACCTTCTCCGGTGCTGCCAGGTGAGCAGAGATGATATAAGGCAGCATAAACTTGTCAGATCCCATAGCTAAGTACAACTCAGATTTCAAAGCCAGAAAAATAGACTCCTGAATGGCTGTCATGCTTCAAGGAAGAGAAATTCTCATTTCAGTTTAAAGCAATAGAAATTATCTTGGCTCTATATCAAATCTGTGTTTTGTAGTGCCACTTCTGACTATTATAAGACATAAAAGCATTTGCTTATGAAAAATTGCTATTTAACAATTAAAATGCTGGATTTCAAAAATGTAACTTATTGAATCCTCAAATATATGGAGCTTATATGCCATATTAATATTTTGATCTTTCTTTACATCTTCTTTTGGTGATTCAGAAATCACATTACCTTTATTAAAGAATTGAGACCCACATAATCTTCATGCTCTAGGCTAGAATTGCTAATTCTCAGTCTACAGAGCAGGAAATGTAAGGAAATCAGAGTAATGATTTTGTTCGCTGTCATTTAGCAAATATGGGAGATAGATGGGAATAAGATATAGACCTCCTCAATCCCAGGACTGGGGAGCCAATACTTCAGGATTCTCCTTTTACTATTGGAAGTAGTAACAATAGGCAGTTAATTAACAGAAACTACACTGAGGACTCATGCACTCAATCAGGCTATGGTGAGTTAGAAGGAGATTGGAATAACTGATTATTTGTATATTCTCAGAGCACTTAATCTTTGAAGTGTTTCTTTTCCATTGAGTTTTAAAGCCAGAAAAAACAAGCTAAATTAGTTGTGAGTATATTCATATCCTGCATGTTAGGGTTTCTCTGCTGAGAGGTAGCATCTTTATGTGTTCATGGCATATATTCAGCCATCCCTCTGAGCCTTGAATATAAACAAGGGATTTAATTTTTTTCCCTCAGATGTGTCACACCAATGGGTTGTCTCAGCAGTTTCCAAACACTTACGTAGTAGCTGTTGTATGTAACATGTTCTCATGCCCCATGAAGATGTGCCCGTGAATATTAAAGCCAAGAACAGTAGAGAGAAAATGTTGATTCTGTGTTAGACCTCAAAAATCTCAGACATGCCAGTGCATGTTTGAAAAGGTTTTGACCAGTTTTAATGAAACCATACTTCATGTCATCCCACCTTTATCCAGAAATGCTTGTTCACTCTTCCCTGTTCTGGAAGCCAAGATTGCTGATACAAAAAGAACCAAGGACAGCCACAATACTTTCTGAGACCAAGCAGGTGTTCATATACCTTTGTAGTTTCAGCTGCACGAACAATGTGTTGCAGATCATTGGTGTCTCTGAGGATATTAATTAAAGGTGATGGAGAAAGTGCACTAGAAGTAACTATGAAGAGAAGCACTGTACACCTTTTGGAGTTGGCAAAGTACTGTAAACCATGCTATTTCTAAATACAAATGGAAAAAAAGAGATTAGATTTTGCAAATCAAATGAAAACACCTAGTGAAAATAATGCAAATAAATAAGGAAGTGAGTCCATTGTGTAATGAGGACAAGCTAAATATGAGACTTAATAATATGGCTCAATATCCAAACTAATATTTTGCCTCATTTTTCAGTATGAAAAATAACACTGATGGCAAATGGCTAATGGACAAGAATACACAGAGACAGAAATGACCCCATGTGGCTGTGAAAAGGCTCAATATGCTCTTTTGAGAAAGAAGTTTATTTGCACCCTGAAATCCAAAAAAAAATTCTGAATTTTTAATGGAACATGGAAGAGTATCATCTGACTAGCAAACAACAAGTATAGTACCCATATATGTGAAAGAAAGTTATAAAGAATCCAGAATCAAGAATATAATCTGAATCAGATGTAAGATTAGCACATATATTGAAGTGGTAAATATTTGAAAGCAAGAAATAAAGTAGACACCAGGAAAAAATATAATGCAGATTTAGTAGTGATAGTTTGATCAGATTATTATTTTACCTTTCAATACCAAGGGTGACTAAATCTATGTAAAATACAGGAAAAATTGCAGGATAAAAAAAACACTAAACCCAAAACTAAACCTCATCTATCTGTATTGTGGCTAGCTACCAAAGTCGTACAGGAAAACATTATTTATAGAAGCTATATGAAGAAAGTAGCAAGAAATATGAAACAGAATCAGCAAAAGAAAAGAAACAATAATTAGTCTGGAAAGAACTGCCACTAGTAGAAATCCTTAAACATGTGAGATTGATTTTTTAACATCTTCATTAATGATCCTGGGATAAGAAGTTGTTGGGGATTGATGAAGTTTAGTGATGACACAAAGCTCAATGGAGAGGGAGACTGTAATATCATACAGGAAAAACTAAATGACCTTGAGAGTAGAGTATTAGAAATGGGATGAAATTTCATTTGCACAATGTACAAAGTCATGCAATTAACAAGCTTATAACATAAACTTCTGCAAATTGGGAGTTTCAAATGAAAATGACAGAGAAGGAGGGAGACACTGGGGTACTTGTTGATTACAGGAAGATTGTTAGCTGCCAGTATAGGGTGGTAACAAAAAATACAAGTGCCCCAATTGTAAAATACCTTTCTTGGCATAGCCAGGGATGTGTTTGTGTCACTGTGTAATACATTAATCAAAAATCACGTATTTTCTTTATTTGAAAAGGACAATTTCAAGTGGGAATAGACATCAAGTCTACTACTGGGATTTTCTTCTCTGTGAATGCAAAGGCAACATAGCCACATAAATAGCCCTATCATGCCCATGGGTCTGGACTGGTTCCCTGCACAGTGCTGTGTTCTATCTGATGGATTTGTAGGCCCCAGACAGTGCAAGTCCATCATGCAACAGAAATGCGTCCTCCCAGAGACAGTTTTCTTGGCCTAAATAAGTAAAATTAGCTATAAAGTTGATTGCTCTCTATAAATAAACACTGGCATTTGTAGCTGTCCTCTCTCCCAGAAGGACAATGTTAAGCAAAAAAACCCAAGTAAAACCAAAATACCTAAAAACCAAACAGGGAGAAAATCAAATAAACAGGTTGACAAGAAAGAGAGCTTTGTAACCAAGAGAAAGAGAGATCTAGCTGTGAAATTTTGGAGGCAAATAAATTTGCTTTAAAATGGATCTCAAATTCTTTAACATCTCTATTTGTATTCTTTTCCAAAACGGTCCCAGAAACATCCGTTAGTCTCTGATTTGCTCTGTAACACCAAAGTACCAATTTTTGGTTTAAATCTATTACTTGTTAGGGAACATGCTAATTTTTAGGAATTTCTCTCATCAGTTCTTTATGGGAAAAAAACATTTTAATTCAAGTATTGAGTGACAGTGAGTTTTTTAAAGAAAGTGGTGCAGAACTTTTGTTGTAGAAAATAAACTGAAATTACTGAAATTGTTCTCTAATTTCACACAGAATTACACAGAATTAAAAAGGTTGGAAAAGACCATAGAGATCATCAGGTCCAACCTATTACCTGACTTATCAACCCACCCAACACCATCCCATCATCTAAACCATGTCACTAAGTATGCCATCCAACCTTTTCTTAAACACATCCAGGGNTCTCCCAGGCAGCAGTAATAGATGAGAGGACATAGTCTCAAGCTCTGCGATGAGAGGTTCAGATTGTACATCAGAACAAATTTCTTCATGGAAAGATTTATTAAGCATTGAAACAGGGAGGTGGTGGAGTCACTATCCCTTGTGGTTTTCAAGAAACAACTGAATATGGCACTTAGTGTGATGGTATGGTTGACATGGTGATTGATCAGAGATTGAACCCCATGATTTCAGAGGTCTTTTCCAATCTAATTGATTCTGTGATCCTGTGATCTGACATTGTATTTGATGAACATTTGTCTGTAGGAAGAAAGGTCAGTAAACTGAGCTGGGCAATCAGACACATGGTGCTAATATCCATATTTTATCCATATTTTCTATGCAAACAGACTAGTCTTTTTACACTAAAGGTGGTGCAAAAGAGAAAAAATAATTTTTCTAATAACTCCCATCAATTAGTGATGTTTTCTCCATAGGACACTGATTATACTGACAAATGTTCTTCATGAAGTCTCTTTTGGGCTCATGTTTTACACCAGCTGTCTCCCTCTTGGTTTAGTGTAGAGTGAATTCTTTGAGATCTAAAATACTTGTCTTCCTTCTGATTTTGCTAGAAACAAGTTAACTGTAAGTTACTCTCTCACAATGTGTAACTGCTAGCCAGGTCCCTCCATCTTAAGTCCCTGAGCCCTTCTTTTTGAAGATATTTAATTTAATTTTTTTTATGTTTTCCATATTTCACAGTTGCATGTGATTATAGAAATTAGTTTGGAATTCAAGGAGGGATTTTTTTAAAATATATTTTGAGTCCTACATGCCCTGCTGTTTTTTTTCTCAGGTTTTACACTTGTCTGTATCTTTTCAGAGATGCTGAGCAGCACATAGTTTTCAGCAACGTCAAGAACAAGTAGATACTTGCCCTCTCTTCACTTTATACTGCAACTTCATAGTTAAAAATACATGTGAGAGGAGAGGAACTGTAACTGTGGCACACACAAGCATCCACATCGAGCCAGTCTATCATACTGTTATTCACCCATGAAGAATACTTGACACCTCCTGAAGGGTGCTGCAGGTCTGTGACACTTAAACTTCAAGAGCAAGACTTGGCCAGTCTCTGTTCTGCAAAGAGATGTTCTGCAAAGAGATAGAGAGAGTCAATCTAATTCAATGACAGTTTCTAAGCTTTTGTCCGATGCAGGCATAGTGTGCACCACAACATAGGAAGAGTAACAGAACAATAACCTTAACATTAGTGAGGAGAAAACCACTGCATGCTTTCATGGGATTGAGCTTAAGTCTTGTATTGACAAGGGCCAGACACAGTCCTCTGTAGAAAATCAGAGGCTGTAGTTAGATCTTGATCTTATACTAGAGGGGAAGCAAGGCTAATTGTGCCCAGCTAGTTAGGCAATAACTTAGCTTGAACACCTGATTAAACAGTTTCTGGGATTTTATGCCTTTCCAGAGATGATCTGGCAGCTGTGATAGACCCCCCAAAATGCCTGACAGCAAGGGCTTCCTGCCACAACCAGATCTTTCCAGCACTTTTGCACACAGTTACTGAAACCACCTTTCTTTTGTACATACAGGAAAAAGTCGGTACTTGCAGTAGTGCATGTGAGACAAGTGCATGAGTGACAAGAGAGTACATTTGCTCTCTCTCCTACACAAGCGCACACACAAACACACACAGAACAGACATGTCCCACAGCCATTAAAATCTCAGCCAAAGGGAGGAGATTTCTCAGGATGTGTGAAGTGACAGTCATTGGCACTTCTCCAGCTAGCCCTCCTACAGATCCCTGCTGCATGAGAACAAGCTGATTAACAGTCCTCCATACCCTGAAGCTAGGGACACTTAAGAGAAGGGGTTGTTCCTTTTATCCTACAGCTGTAGAGAGGGTGCCACCACAGATAAGGTAATGAGAATTTTCCAATAGTCTCACTTTTCCCTTCCCAACTGTTTTTCTAATTCTTCCTCTGCCCCTCCTCCCTCTGTCTTCAATGTACTCGCCCATTAATGATTAAAAAAACCCTCGCTAGTACACACAGAAGCACTAAGCTGCTGCTGAACAGACTCCGTTTGCCTTAGGATTGGTTGCTGCATCTGCTTGTGAGGCTGCCAGTTCAGACTGCAGATGATTTAGAAGGCTTTCTTATTGGCAATTTAGTTAAACCTGCTGTGCACAGCTAGGTCTTGAGAGAAGAAAGATGAATACACATTTTAATGACTGAATCAGCATATACTGCCAACCAGGATGGCAGGAGCCTCACCTCCCCAGCACCCTGGGGGCTCACCAGCTATGACAAGCAAAAAGCCTCCTGTCTGTTAAAAAGTACATGATTGCTGTATGCCCCACTGTCGGATATATTCTAGATGGATTGTGCTAGGGCTCCATGTTGACATTAAAACATACCCAGTGTTTGCAAGATGATACTGATGCTATTTACACCCTGTATCCCATGAAGAATAAAACCATTCCGTGGAATGGTTTCAGCAGACTGTTGTATACTTTACATTCCTGTATGAAGTGGTAATGTAAAACATCAGACTGCTGACAGATGTAATAGTTGTTTTATATACACAGACTTTCCTCCATGCTGGCTAGTGTAAATTAGCACACCTCCAGCACAGTCAGTGAAGTCATGTTGATTTATATCTTCTGAAGATTGCAGCCATAATTCTTGCATCTATTTTTGTGCATGTATACATAAACATTCATATACTTCAGTTCTCAACAAACAGACTTCAGCAACCCAGAACAAGATTGTGTTCTCCATTAGTTTATACCTTCAACGAAAATTTCTGCAGTTATCCAGAATCACAAATACAAAGCTATTCTATATCCCCAGTGACATTGAGATAGTTGAATTTATATTGCACATATGCTTGTTTACACACAGATCTCACAGTCATTATTACTGTTCCTGATTTATGTTATTGCCATGCAAAACTGCATCCATTTATGTACATCATCCATTTAAAACTATTTCAGAAAAAAATCATCACATAACAAACTGAACAATCAGATGACTATCCTATTACTCCCCTCATCTCTAACTGTTCCAATTCCAATACCAAGCTTTTAATTCTTTTTTTGTCACTTCACAAATTACAGTCTTGCACTTTGCGCTTAACTGTTAAAGCTACTTTGGATGAATGCATAGGAGCAAGTTGCAATTATTATGCAAAAAGGAAAATACACTACAGACTTTGGAAAGTTAAGGAACCCTGAAGTTACCACTCTGGAGAATTGCTATTAAACAGTTCACATATTCCAAGGTTTTAACAAATCATATCTGAGATCAGGATGTCAGAATTCAGGCTGAAGTGCTGCTTATATGTAAACTGATCCCAATGTAGTAAGGCACCACAAATCTGCCAGGTTTTTCCCAAGAGGATTTTTCTGAATTAATTCTTTAACAGTCATCCTAAACCTTGATGGACTCATCTACTTTTTGGAACACTTACCTCCCTGTAAGGTTTTGTTGTCATTCCAGCCTACCTTCAGTTGTATTACGCCTGGATCAGGAAGAACATTAGCTCTAATATTCACCTTCTTAGATAGTATGGCAAAGGTTTGCCTGCTATTCTTTAAAGGTCGTATCATTCATATAATAACTATGCAAAACATGACATCTCACAATTTATTTCGCTCTGCAAAAGGACACTTAAATGGTTTAGCAAGACAGTGCCATTATTGTTTAGACAGAGTTGCACTGTCTTTGTGAGTAATTGAACTCAATAGGAGCAGGTCCCCAGGTGATTTAAATCACAGTTATCTCACTAAAGCCAGCACAGTCAGTGTTTCCAAGTTAAACTAGCTAAAGTCATGAGGCCAAATCTGTGTTTGACTTTAACAGCACATCTGAGCCTAAAGTCAACATATCCAACACCCAAATGTCAGAGAGACACTTCTTGAACGCTTCTCGAACTCTGCCAGACTTGGTGCTGTGTTCACTTCCTTGGGGAGCCTGTTCCCTTGCCCAACCACCCTCTGGGTGAAGAACAGTTTTCTAATATCCAGTCTAATCCTTCCCTGACACAACTTCAGGCCATTCCCTTGGGTCTTCTCACTGGGCACCATAGAGAAGAGATCAGTGCCTGTCCCTCCTCTTCACCTCAGAATGAAGTTGCAGACTGCTGTGAGGTCTCCCCTCTGTCTCCTCTTCCCCAGGCTGAACAGACCAAGTGACCTCAGCTTGTCCTCATGATTTCCCCTCAAGGCCCTTCACCATCCTCATGGCTCTCTTTTGGACACTCTCTAAAAGCTTAATATCTTTCTTATATTACAGTGGCCAAAACTGCACATAATACTCAAGGTGAGGCCACACCAGTGCAGAACAGAGCAGGACAATCCTCTCCCTTGACCAGCTGGTGATGCTTTGCCTTATGCCCCTCTGGACATGGTTGGCCCTCCTGGCTGCCAAGGCACTGCTGACTAATATTTACTCATAGTTTTTGAATGGTGATTTATCATTGGGAACAAGCTGCTCAGCCTGGGTCTGCATCATGAACTTCACAAGTCAAAAATAAGCCACCTCTGGGATTTAGACCAGTTCAGAGTTAGGTGAGAGCTGAGGGGAAAATTCTGCATCACAGTTCTGAGAGTTCGACTTCACCTGGATTCTGCTGTTGGCTTTCAGCTCTACACTAGATCTCCTCTCCAGCTCCTGGAATTCCCACAGAGTTGGGAACATTTCAGCTTCACTCCTCTAGATGCTCAAGGCCAATACTTTTTTCATGTCCCAGTTACACATTGTTCTGAGGATGGCAGAAGTGGTGATTGCATATGAACTCAGCAAAAGAGTGAGTTCTTTACATCAAGAATAAAAATGGCAAAACTGCACCTTTCTCATTAAATAAATCATGTGAACAATCGATTTGCATATGTTTTGCATTCTTTGGTATAAATTTTTAACTATTTTAAAGGTTCAGGAAACCCGGGAGGATTTTTAACATGAATCCCTCTGAACTGTGATCTAAGAGTTACTTCTCCCTTAAGAATAATGCTTTACTGGGTCTAAGAAGTTTTAGCATTATTATTTTTTAAGCTACTGGAGCTCTCAATTCAGTTATTTTCAAAAGAAATAAAACCAGATGGTAATTGTAGATTATAGAAAAAGAAAGAGCTCTCAATTAATTATTAAAACTGACTGTTAATTTTAGAAACTTTCAGTAAATTGTTCACAACAGAAAATTTAAAGATGCAAGAACATCCTATACTATATTATTTCTCAAATTCCCTGTTCACAAGCTGTAAAGAACATTTTAAATACTGGAGAAATCACACTAGATATATATTGAATTGCATCAAAGGCTGTTCCACTCTTTATATCATAGAATCACAGAATGGATAAGGTTAGAAGGCATGACCAGTGGGGTCATCTGGCCCAACCTTTCTGCTCAAGGAATATATCTGCACAGCATTCACATACACTAACCCTATAAAATGCTGAAGATCAATATATTTCCGTGTTACGTAGATATATATCTCTATTTCAATCTAAAGGCAGAGTGAGAGCAGTTTTCCACTTATTCAGAATATACTTTTAATGAATAAAAAAATCCATTCCTTATTGTGATTGATTAAAATGTTTTAATGGTTTTGGGCTTTGTATGAATGAGATAATAATATCAGAGATGCAAAATATTCAAACTATCCCCCAGTTACACAGCACTTCTTGGGAGTCAAAAATACTGCAAGAGGTTGTGCCTAGTTTCACTGAGTGAAGAAAAATTATTCTGCTGCAAAGGAAGTAGAAACTGTTTATCATACCTAGTCTGTGGATCATTCAGCCACTTTGATAGTTCAGGTACATGGATCCTTTCTACTGGTGGTGAAAATATACATTCTCTTTCCACGTTTGTTATCTCACTGCTCTTTGTTAAAACAGAGAATCAACATTTTTGGCAACAGGGATGGTCACGTTAGAATAAATTTAATGTAACAATTCTGTTTTACTTTCAGAAAAGGCACATTAAAATATCCTCCCCTTCCAAACTGATCTGTTCCCTCCATGTGTTCAGTCAGTTCTAATGTCTTCAGTGACAAACTGTGATTACAGGCATATTTTTCTCCCCTTAGCTCTTTGTATTCAACACTGCAAATGAGAAAGGGATGAAGCTCCAATCTTTGCACATCAGCAAGGGAGCTCCTAACTTACCAGACATATCTTTATGAAACTCAAAGTTTATACCTTCAACGTTGTTGTTTCTGAGGTCATAACTTTAGTTTAAGTGTAATGCCTGCAGCAATGCAAAGAATAAGATGACCTAAAGTATGTTCTCAGAGCACAGCATAGACTTCACAGAAAGAAAGAGATGAAGAAGTGATAAAGTGGTGATCAGAAAGAAACATGAGAATATCTGCAGTAGGATCAATATAAGGCCCTGTTTAGAGACCTGCTTCTAGCACAGTATTGTGCTACATGTCAATCATCCAGTGGATCAGCAGGCACTGGTCACTTAACAACAACATTATGGGAGGAGAAAAATATGTCAATTAAACCAAATAAAAATATTAAATTCCCAAATATTAAGCATACATCAAATTTGGCAACTCATTTGACTGCCTAAGGCAGTTGCTTTATAGAGCCATGTTCATTCCACTTAATATTATTAACAATTCCCAGGGAAGTACTGCATAGTTACAGTAGCTAGTACATTAATCTTTATCGTATGTGCAAGACTGGAAGGTTGAAACAGGATTATGAAAACAGAGTGCTTATTCTTTTATCTCCAAACTGATTTCTATGCATAAAATAGTGATCTAATGGGACATTTAATAACTGACTATTAACTTCCCTGGGGCTAGAAATGCTTTCCCATCAAGTGGTGGGACAAATGCTTTTGTGAGAGTTTTGAGCTCTCTGCCTTTGAGCTGCTGCTTCTTCTCTTCCACTCAGTGTAGTTGGGTCATAGGATGTAAATACCTCGTATTCCACTTTTAAACATGCCATGGGTTGAATTAATGACTGTGCATGGAAATCATTCTAAAATGAGAAGCCATCTTCCCCACAGATTCCTTTTGCCTTTGCTCATTAATATTGAGGGATTTCCTCTAGAAGGCAGATTGATCTGTCTGGATGTATACTCTTTGAAACAGAACAAAACCACTGGATATTCCCCTTTCAAGGGAAAGCAAAGCTGAAAGGGATCCTGTTGTGCTCACATTCTCAAAGTCTACTTTGTATATAAGAACATAAGAGAAGTCAGTACCAGGTCAGATCAAAGGTCCAGCTAGCCCAGTCCCTATCTCCAGCTGGCGATCAGCAGTGGATGACTAAGGTAAAGAATAAGAGAAGGGCAAGAATACAATCATTCTTTCCCTAATATTACCCCAGCTTTCAGGAATTTGTAGAATAGGGACTTCCTGAGGTAGAGGTCATGACTTCATGTTTAAAAGCCCTTAATGAATTTTTCTTCCATAAATTTTCTGAAGTGTGAATTCCTGTGGAAATGAGTTCTACAGCTTCACTAAATATTTTGTGAAGAAGTATGTCCTTTTGTTTGAATCAAAGCTAGGTTTCATTTCTCCTACTCCTAAAACTGGAAATGATACTGAGATATTGTTCCAATTTATCTTTCTCAGCCACACCAGTGGCTGAGCCACACCACTATTTTATCTACACTTACCTCTTTTGTTTTGTTTTGTTTTGTTTAGCATGCCAAGGAATCCTACTCTGAGTAGTAATTTCTTATGTAGAAATTGTTCCTTACCTTTATCATATATCACCTGCCTCTTTGCCATGTAAGATCCTTCAGTAGCTGACTCAAGAGAGATACTCAAAGGAAATAGACCAAGAGAATCAAATGACTTTCATCTACCATTCCCAAGGAGTTTTACTCCACAATGTACAGGGGTAACAAAGGAAGAAATGCACTTTGCTAGTACATTTCATTGGGCTTACTGTGTTAATAAGAGCAGATAGGTGTGAATTTGATTACCAAGGTCATTATGTCACCCAAGGCCTTGTACAGAAAATGATTTCCAGGACCTAATTTAAGGAGAGAAGTTCCCTTCTTCTGTCCTTTCTATGCCACTAGCTGAAGTTTACAGATCCCTACAATGAAAGACAGGTGATAGTAGATAGACAGCCCAGTCAAAGGACATTATGGAAGGATATTCTAGAAATCTATAAGCATTCTAGGAGACCCTATGAAAGTTCAAGGAGTATAAACTTATCCGAAAATCACAGGTACTACATTTCTGGAGAAATTCCTGAACATGGAAGTACCTGGGAGAGGGATTGAGAGAGTGTGTGGGGGTGAAGCTTCTCCTATTTTTACATTTTCCACTAGACATTTGCTGTGGGTACTGTTGGTGGCAGCACCCTGAGCTACATGTCCCTGCAGTCTGATCCAGACAAAACTTCTCCTATAAACCCAGGCTTCAATGTTCATTAAGGCAGCCCATCGATAATACATGGCCCATTAACATCACCTTTTCCACGGTTGCTGTAAATGCCGCAGGAAGCTATGCTCTGCCCGACTTTTACTGGGAACGGGGAGATTCTAGAAAATAGGTGGTGAAGCCCATGCCGCTGGGTAAAAGCCCGCGCTGTTAAAAGCCCTCCCCGCTGCCAGCAGCCCCTTCCTACCCCTTCCGCGGAGGAGCACCCAGCCCGCATCCCGGGGGCGCCGGGAGAGCCGGGAGACAGCCACTCGGGCGCAGGAGGGCTTAGGACCCAGGGGGACGGCAGTGGAAGGACCCAGGCTTTGGTGCACACGCCTCCTACCAAAAAAAAAAAAAAAAAAAAAAAAAAAAAAAAAAAAAAAAAAAAAAAAATCACAGCCCCGTGGAGCTGGCGCTCGCTCATTCAGTTTTCTAGAGAGATCTGAGCCGGAACCCGGGAGCCGGGAGAGCATTCTCGCCCACCCAGTTGAGCAGCAAGGACATCTACAGGGGGACAAAACCCATCCCACGCAGCTCTCCGCGCCCCACGGCAGCTGCCGGCGCTGTGCAGGTATTTGGATTTGCCTTCTGTCGGGTTGCGCAGGGCGTCTCTCGACGCTCCCGGCGCCCCCCGCCCCGCCGGGCCCGGGATGCGGCGTTTCAGCACCGCAGGGAGAACAGCTCCGGCCGTGGCGGCGGGCAGGGGCCGCTCCCTTCCCGGCCTCCCGCTCACTGCCTGCTGCCTCCTGCCCGCCCAGCTCCCTGCCTGACCTGTCTCCTGCCTCCCAACCTACCTCTCCTGCCTCTGTTTCCCTGCCGTCTGCCTGATCTGTTTGCCCTGCGTGCCTTTTCCCCTTGCTCACTGCCTGCCCTCTCTCTCTGTCACCTGCCTCCACTGCTTCCCTCACGCCTGCCCTGACTCCCTGCTTCCTTCCTGCCGTGCTCACTGCCCTCTCCCCCTCTTACCTGGCCTGCTTCATCCCTTCCCCCTTCCCCTGCTCCCTTCCTCCCCTGGCTGCCTCTTCTGCCTCTCCTGCCTGTCCTACCTCTCTGCTCCCTGTCTCCTTCCCCTGCCCCCTGTCTCTCTTTCTTTCCGTGCCTGCTCTACTTCCCTTACCTCCCCTTCCTCCCCTGCTTTCCTCTGCCTCCCTTGCCTCTCCCTGCCCTGGTTCTACTTCCTGCCTCTTCTGCCTCCAGTTCTCGTTGCCCTGCTTCTCTGATTGTCTTCTTGCTGCTTTCATGTTTTCTGCTTTTCCTGTCTACTTTCCTCCCTGCCCCGCTCCTTTGCCTCCTTTCCTCCCTTTATGCCCTTTCTTCCTCTCATGTCTTCCTTCACCATCATCAACATCAGTCATTCCTGAAAGGGGGCATGGGGCTTGAAAAATCAACTCAGCAACCCAGGATCTGGGCAAGAAAGGGAAAAAACACAATTTGGAAGGGAAAGTCCAGATGCAATTTGAGATCAGGAGAGATGTGAGACAGATATAGGGGAAAGAGTTAACACTGGGAGCTAAGATAACGAAGTTAGGACTCCGGGCAAGTGGTGGCATACAGCGTTAGATATCTGTTTGCTCCTCAGCAGATTGATGCCTGTTTCAAACAGGTGTACTCAATACAAAGAGTGAGGAGAGATTAAAGGGAGGGGGGGGGGGACTGTGCTGGGTCAGTCAAGTCGTCAGTGGCAAACAGTGATGAGTGATGGGTGCAGGGAAGACGTAAGGTGAATCATGCCTGGCCTGTGGATCCTTTGCTGCAGGAAGTCAAGAATTAAGTTGTGGTCTCTGCAGGAAATAAGGATGTTCATAGAGGGCTTATACAGAAAATAAACGCAAAGGAGTAACAGCTGGAGGAATCCCATGCATGCTACTGGTCTGCCTTTAATTCTGTTGCAATGGTGTAATCCTGGGAGGCTGAGGAAGGTCATAGGAGAGAGGGAGCTTCCCCTTTTCAAAATGCTGATTCCTCAGTTTTAACAAGCTGTGGGAATAATCAAGTTAAGGAGCAGATGGCTACTCCTTGTCCATAACTAACCAATAACTGGATCCTCTTTAGAAGGAAAAATTAAATTACAGAAAGACTGCTTTCATGTACTTTCTGAATAATCAGATGATAACATGGATTTTCTCCAATAATAAAAGTTATTACAATGCCGGCATCTACATGACATTATGTAACAGTATTATCCCATGCACTGCATAGTGAAGGTACTGATTTACTTTTTCATATAATGGTAAGTCAGATAACCTTATAGAGCTTTTCCTCATTTGCAGTCTGGTATCCCAGCTTGAAGTTTACAGGGGCAGCTTGTGTTATCATATATCTGTTATGAAATGCTGCCACTTATTTTAAGAATTCTATTGACCCATCCAGCTCTAAAAGCTATTGAGATTTTCTAAAATTTAGACTTTCATAAGTTATACACAAAACAGTGACAGATATTACAAACTTTTCCAAAAACCTTCATACTTTATTTAATCATCATATATAACTTCAAAGCTGTTGTAGAGACCAGATACTATGAGTAGCACTAAGTGCTGCTGTGTAGTAGTGTAAGCAGTGTAATTGAGTTCAGCAATAGAGGAACGGAATCCACCCCACAGCACTGGGTCATAATTCCTTCAACTCTACGTGCTTTGAATACAGAGGTCGTTTCACTGAAACATGTAACAGCAGCCTCCTCATTTTCCAAAAGATGAACATGTCAGTTGAAATACAAATGATCATGCTTATAAAAGGATGAAGAATATTTCCTTCAAAGCAAGACTGTACACCCATGGAATTGTTAACTTAAACAAATGATTACTGAAGCAATTGTGCTATTGCTTGGCAAGTGAGATTTATTTTCTCTCACAGTCCGGTACTGTAGCGTCTCTCTGTCACATACACAAACAAGATATGACAATTGGGTCCTACCAGGACAAGCAAAGAAAGAAAGAAACAAACAAGAAACAACATTAGTCTTTTATTGAGTGGGAAATTTACTATGCAGAAATACACATGGTTTTCAGCACATGAGTTATAATTCCTTTCCCTCTTGATATGATACTGCTCTGTAGATTTACTTTGAGAATTTCCAANCCTCCTTCCCTTCCTTCACACTCTTCCCCCTGCCATGGAATGCCACAAATGCCTTTCTCTGGAGTAGCATATAAAGCAGAATAAAGTTAACACCAATGCACCACCATTGCATTTCGTATATTTTTTNGGTCATAATTCCTTCAACTCTACGTGCTTTGAATACAGAGGTCGTTTCACTGAAACATGTAACAGCAGCCTCCTCATTTTCCAAAAGATGAACATGTCAGTTGAAATACAAATGATCATGCTTATAAAAGGATGAAGAATATTTCCTTCAAAGCAAGACTGTACACCCATGGAATTGTTAACTTAAACAAATGATTACTGAAGCAATTGTGCTATTGCTTGGCAAGTGAGATTTATTTTCTCTCACAGTCCGGTACTGTAGCGTCTCTCTGTCACATACACAAACAAGATATGACAATTGGGTCCTACCAGGACAAGCAAAGAAAGAAAGAAACAAACAAGAAACAACATTAGTCTTTTATTGAGTGGGAAATTTACTATGCAGAAATACACATGGTTTTCAGCACATGAGTTATAATTCCTTTCCCTCTTGATATGATACTGCTCTGTAGATTTACTTTGAGAATTTCCAAACAGTCCAGTGGGGTTTTTGGTTTGTTTGGGTTGGGTTTTTCTCTTCAATAGCTTTTAGAGAAATAAATTCCTAAGTCTGATGTGTTCCTGTACTGAGAAAAGAAATCCACAAGGTATTCTCAAATTATATTTAACTTTTTTTCTACAACTTCGGGAGAAGTATGTGGTGCAGAATTTTGTGTTAGTGCTCAGACTTTCAATAGGAATGACAGAAAAAAAAACAGNAATGTTTTGTTCCTTCTTCCATATATCTTTGTGCAGGCATTGTAAGACAACCTCTACTGCATTTAGGGATTTCCAGGCAGCAGTATTATGATTGCATGCTATCAGTTTTCTACATACAGCTTACTTATGAGGCTTGGTAGTCAGAATTCATGTTTTCCATGCTGCTGATAATTTCTGCTGCATGAAGTATCTGTATTATTGGAGAAAGTGGCCTCTCTCCTGTAGTGGCCAGGATGCTTTTTTTTCATAGAGATGCTTGAGGTAGTTCATGACTGACACGGAAGTCCCTCATAGACTGCTGGTTTTTTTGCATGACATCGGTCAGGCCTCATGGTCTCATAGGGATTTGCAGTTTATCTGTGGCTGATTAATACTTAAATCTTAAAAACTATGATTTGGATAAAAATTGAACCAATCCCACTAAGTTCATGAGTATTTTGTTTAACTTTTTTATTTATGAGTTAAGTTCTGCTCCTTGGCATATAGTCTTCTACCTTAATATTCAGGTAGGAAATAAGTTTTGCACATTTTAGGTCAAAAGATAATGAGGCTTTTTTTTTAATTTTGTATCTGTTAGACCACCTTGTCTAACAAGTCTCTCCTCATGCCTGGTGGCTTGTAGGAACAGCAGGACAACTGCAGGTTGGTGTTGCATACATGCCTCCCCTACATACTGTGCAGAGAGCAGCAAAGATCAAGTTGAGTTGCTGCCATGTTTTGTGCTGTGCCATGGCTACATTACAACCTCTGGACATTTAGCTGTGGCCCGAGAGTAACCTGAAACTGACTCAAACTAATAAGGGTATTCTGTTATGAGGGAAGTCAGAATGCGTGATGTGTTGTTTTTACTGTACTGAAGGAAATGTTAGTTTTTGTACCTGAGCTGGGAGATTCTATCCTGGGAAAGTATGAGAAACATTCAAATTGCCCACACAGACATTACAGTCACAAACACCCACTATTTTCATATTGAAGAGAAGCAACAATTTGCTAGTGAAGGTTTATAGGAGTTTCAGTACTTGGAGGAGAAAAACATGGAATATTTAACTCATTTATGTTCACTGGGAGAATTTAATCCCTTAGGGAAGGACTATAGGGCAGTGGTGGTGAGGCCACACCTGCAGTATTGTATCAGTTTTGGGTTTCTCAGTACAAAAGAGGCATGGACATACAGGAGAAAGTCTGACAAGAGGTTATGAGGAAGATGAAGGGACTGGAGTGTTGCTCACATGAAGAAAGGCTGAGAAACCTGGGACTGTTCAGCCTGTAGAAGAGCAGGATCAGGGAGATCTCAACAGTATGTACAAATACCTGAAGGGAAATTGCAAAAATGATAGAGCCAGACTTCTTTCAGTGGTGCCCAGTGCAAGTCCAGAGGCACAAACAGTCCAGTGAGCACAAACTGATATGGGAGGTTGCCTCTGAACTTCAGGAAACAGTTTTTTACTATGAGAGGGACTGAGTACTTGGCACAGGTTTCCCAAAGAGGCTGTGAAGTCTCCCTTCTTGGAGATACCCAACAGCTGTCTGAACAGAGTCCTGGAGAACCAGCTCTAAGAGGTCCTGCTTGAGCAGGAGGTTGAAACAGATTCACTCGAGAAGTTCTTTCCAGTCTCAGCCTTTCTGTAATTCTATAATAATCTGAGCAGCAGTCAGGCTATTGGACTTGGGATTTGAGATATATCTGCTGGAAACACCTATAAGGAGGTAGCTCTTTGAAAAACTTGAAGAAATAGTACACTTTGGGGCTCTTGATTGTGCCTTTGAAGCCTAAGGGGATTACACTGGAGATGCTGGAAACATTGCAGTCTACCTCTCCATTTTCTTGTGTCCAACATGCCTTCATGTTTTTCTTATGATGCAGAACATTATGCGTAGAGAAGAAAGATTGCCTAGATGTTAATGTGTAAGCTTGTGGCTCAGAAAACATATGATCTGTTCCAGGTATGTGAAATGTGTCCTACACGATCTCTGGCAAATCACTCGGGGCTGTGCTTCTCCCCACAATCTGTGGAAGATGCCAGGATCTCTCAGCTGAGAACAAGAGAGAGCCAGTTTCTCTCATTGTTCTTTCAAAATTAGTTCACAGAGCTGGGGTAGGTCCCTTTCTATGTCTGACCACTCCATTTCTAGTGCAGGTTCCTACTAAGGTATCACAAGGCCACAAAGTGCCATAGGAACCATTCCTATAGGTACAGGTATGGATTCATCCTCCCCTGTCCTTATGGAGCAATCCTTGCTAAGCAGAACAAAGCCCCAAGAGGTTTTCCACAGTTAACATCAAAATATTTTTCAAGCAGCAATTTAATGAGATGACACCCACACTCTGAGATGAAATCATTCTAGATTACCATTTTTCCTCCCTCCCTGCCCACTCCCTTCCTCTCTGGCATGATTTTAGCAGCTAATATCTCTATGAATGCTAGGAATTAAGAATTATATAATGAGCCAAACCTTAGCAGTGATGCCTCTTAATATTCTGTAAGGATCAAACACTATTGCCTTCCCCCTTTGAAAACTGTGGTAATGAAATTTCACATGGCATATAGCTTTAGACTGAATGGAAAACACTCACTAGACAGAGAGACAACTAAAATCTTTCTGCGACTGAATTGGCTGGGGATAAGCCAAATAGACATGAGGTGCTCAAAAAGGCAAGTGGTGTTGCAGAGACAGCTAAGTGGGCAGGAACAAAATGACCCAGACAAGTGCCATCATCACTGAGAATTGGTTTTGGCCAATCTTCCAGACCAATCTTCCTAGAGCAAACAGGGTTTGAATGCTGATCCAGAAACTGTCATTGAAGAGAAAGCAGTAAATCATATTAAGAACTTCCACAATATATTAATTTTAGTTTGTATAGTAAATATTACTATACATTTTATTATTAACTTTTTTTCATGGAAGATTATGCAGAAATATAAACTGTTTGTCTGAAAACTGTATCACACTTTCAGTATGTTACCCATCCTGAAGCCACTCTGTCCCTTGTCATTCTCTTGTTGGGACCAAAAATGAGTGAGCCAAAATGCTATGCAACACCACATTTTTCGTGGTTATTTTCCTCCTTTTTTGGTATTAATACGTTGTGTTTCAAATCTCTGTAATTTTTTTGGTTTTGTTTTTGTTTAAAGCTGTGTTTTATTTCTTCAGAGGGATGATTTATTGTAAGTGGCT